>LUCM01009895.1:65920-215935 GCA_008360955.1 Fasciolopsis buskii | reverse complement strand
TACATATATATATATATATATATATATACATATATATATATATATATGCCAACTTGCCTAAATCTTCAAAAACTATTATCGCATGGTATTAAAATGGTTTACCGAAATTTTTGAACCATACCAGCCAACCGTGTTAGTTTTGAAATTATATCGAGCGTTGAAATAATAAGTTTCATTAACTGCACTAATCTGAGAATGGAATTCCAAAAGGAAAAGCAATATTATGATAGCAGTTCATTTATGCTTTAGATAACTCCGCTGCCTCTCAGCGGACTGAAAACTGGAGAACGAGACATACACCTATGTACATTTTAAAAACACACTCAATGAATTAATGTCTGAAAACGACAAAGTAAAAAGCAAAAACGAAGGACAGTCCCCATCAACACGTAGCTGATAGGTTCACATTGTGATAGCAGGATGTAGGTCTCTGTCAGTGTGTTTGATGAAGTCATCATGTTCGCGTGCATCCATGCTGTTCGTAATAAAAAAAATCAAATTTAACTCCTTATAAGAAGTTTCCGTCGCTGCTTTATAGAAAATCTACAGTCAGCCGATAACAATTCAGCAATGGTGCAAGTATCCGAATATCCGTGAGTTCAAAGTAAATTACAACTCCCAAATCAGTTAGCTGATACCATGTCGACCGCAGTTAGTTGTTCAAACAACCTTTTGCTTTATATCAGTTTGAACGTCACATTTCCATGAGGAAAATAAGAACAAACTTAAAATTTCCATTTTTATTCTTGGGAAAGTAAATCTTTCGTCTAGAACATACCGAGTTCCACATAATTCTAAGGCTAACGGAAAGTGAGAATAAAAATAGGTTTTTGTCAATTGGTTGCCGCCCGCTACGGGCAGCAAACTTTGATGAATCGCTACTGCATCGATCTTTCAGGCTATCGCTATATGAACATTTTCAGCGTGTCTATTGAGTTACCCTCGGTAGAAAAATTGGCAAATCAAGGACTAAGGGACATTTTAAGACGACGGGAGAATCCAGGGTTTACAGATGGTGAAACATTTATTTCCGTTCTTCTCAATCAAAACTTTATCCGCGTGCCAACCAATGTCCTCAAAGGACAGCAAACCTGCTCAGTAAGACAAAGGTTACCGGCCCGATTCGAGACGGTGCAGCTGACGTCTGTTTGCAAAACATGGGGGTGAATTCTCACTAACCAGTGCAATGACTACCTAAATATGCCAGGTTAATGATTTTGGTTGGTTGCAAATCGCCTTACTAGCCTCGCCAGTTTTATTAGTAGTTGGAACTCACAACTAAAACAGAATAAAACTGAGTTTTTAAACGGATTTTCGAATCAATTCAACTGTAGCTTTCAGAAAAACCTAGTTGAAGTTGAGTACACAAATTTTCCAATTACAATTATTTTCTTACTCCAACAAGTGGCCGTTGGCAATCGTCTCGAGGAGTTGGTTTTAGTCGGCCACTGATCGGCAGATTCTGAAAGAGCACGCACTCTAGAACAAACGGTTGCCAAAAGATTCAACATTAACCCAGACTAATACCTAATAAATCAAACCGAAATCTTATGGAGAGTGTGAGAGATGATTTAGTGTTCAAAATTAGTTGGGCATTACTGAAAACGATCAACTGGCATTTGCGAACGAAGATTTGAGTCGCCGTGATGAATCCTGGGGATCAAAAGGCCTAAAAGAACAGCCCGTGTCAAACCAACTAGGTAAAAAAAGACGCCCAGATATTCTTGTTCTGGGCTAAACAAATGGATATGTGAAAATAAGATGCATTCTATCGTAGAATTAAATACGGCCGGGGATTAGTTGATTGCGATAAACGCAATGGGCATCTACCATTCTAATAGGCAAACTACTTTGACAACGAACGACAACTGATACCGGAGGAAGTTTCATCTTTTCTGGTTCTACGCCAAAGTGATCTAAGTGACATGGACGGCTAGCGCTTTGATTTGACAAAATTAGTACTGGGCATTCATCATTTCCACAAGAAAAAAAAATGAATTACCGAGCATTGTAAAGTGTACCACTGGTTAAATTTAGTCGATATTCTACTCCGGTAGACAAAACCGTACGTTCAAGGGAGACAAGAAACACCATTCACACAGTTTCATCGTTTTACTTTCTTTTTAATGCTCGCACATGCATAAAGGTAAATTCCATCAGTTGCGTCCCATTCTAATCACATGAAAATGATAACGATTACAACAGTTTGTCCACCGCTCTAATTCCTATGGTACAGAGTTAACGGTACAACAAACTCGTAACAGACTAGGGCCACCAGCTAGACGGATTTCAGGAATATAGTTAGCAATTATAATCTCATCAACAAACGCCTCATTTATCTCATTGTTCGACGGATCGGAATTTTCACTGAAAAGCAATGACGTTCTTCTGTCCCGTTTTATTCATCGTTGACACTTACCAATGGCCCACATTAAAATACTGCATGTGCGTTGCGCGCACAATCAAGCATTTGATAACTGTCAACTCCGATGATAATCCTGTTTGTACGCAGTTGCGGTCACTTCTCAATTAGCTTTTCTGGGTTAAAAACAGTAGCCGTATAAATCCCAAGCAATGTGGCAACTGCGTAAGAACTATTTCGTCGTTTTTACTGTCCCTTCCACCTTGATTTGAAGCAGAAAAAGGAATGAAGAGGCAAAAAATGTATACTAATGATTCTAACAGATAAACAAACAACTGAATCACCAAAGTGTTTTACTGCCGTTTTGTGACTTACACATCACTAAATTTAACTCCATATGTTACATCAAAACAGCTTTCTTAGACTCATCTTTATTGCTTACACATGCAATGAAAAAGCAGATCCGACCGCTGTGCCCTACGTGCTTCCAAGTCCATGCTTACTAAGGGAATACTGAACCGCCTAAAGAGGATGACTGAACAAGCACACACTGCCAATTACCTCAACTGCTCATGGCTTACATGCTGATGATTTTTCTCCTAACTCCAGTACAGCCATAAATAAGCCATGGTGAGAGCTGCTAAACGGCCACTAATTTTTATACGGTTGCCACAAACGAAACAGAACGCCCCTTTGCACGATCATTTGAAAATTGGCATAATGAAGCTGTATATTAACGTGATGTGACGATTTGTGTGCTCCCACGACCCACAATAGCTGATCTCAATTCAAGGATTTAATCATGCCCGGAAGGTTAATGGATAAACAACTGACGCAATGGTCTCCCAGTCTTCCAGATGGGGGTGGATTTGAGCTAGCAACTCAGTCGGAAAAGTGAGTGGAAAAATAACTGGTCATCCATTCGGCTATGCAAGGCTACCTTGTGGACAGTTCCTCGTTAGAGCCAAAGGCTTCGGATGAGAACTTTAATCGTCCTTCTGCTTAGCTGCTGAACTCTCAATTAGTACCCGTCCACCATATCCCATAAGTTGCATCCCTGCAACTAACGCCGCAGTGCATCGGTCGTCTAGCAGGATAATCGGGACCCGATTCGCCATCGAAGGGGACGGGTAGTGATTGGTATGCCTCTACCCAGTTTCCCCTGTCCAGCTTTTGCAACAATTCACTGTCGAATAGTGTCCTAAGTGATTTTCAGTCCGGTAGTAAAAGTTTTCTCAATCCTCATCAGCGTCTCAATCTCGGCTCCAATTTGCTTAGTTTTATGCAGGCCGGTTAGCCAGTGTGTTCAGCGCTCACAGTGAACTCATTGGTGGTTGATCTCTGCATCAATGACACTAATTCAGGATCCAAATAAGTTATTTAACTAGCTGCACTTAACATCTGATTAAGATACCTCCTGAGCACCGTAGGAGATGAAGCAACCTAGGCTTTAGCGCACCGTGGTGTAGCGACAGTCTTAAATGACAAGGGTGAAGTGGGCCTTTCAGGCTGGGTCCCAGTTAACGGTCGTTTATGCAATGTAGGACTTCAAAGGCCAGTTGGCTTTCGAAAGGAAAATCGTTAAGCGCAGCTTGTTGTCATCGCGGCATACGCAGACTGCGACAGTGACACGCGAACGGACGAATCTTATAACTAACATCACTCCCGTTTGCAACAACAAAGGTGCTGATGTTGTAATGGCTGCAGGTGATTTGGTTCATCTAAAGCTAATTTAGGTGGGCGTTTCACCTCGGCACCTCAATATAGATGTAATGAAGATAGACATTTCCAGTTCTGTGTAGACATTCTTTCATTTCTACATACTGTGAGATCCGACACAGCTTGCGTCGCAAAGCTACAGGACGCTTTTACTCGTCAGGTAATCTAAATCAAATCGTTCATATCACAGTAAGTTACCGTTGGCATGGTCCTGTCCAAAACTGCGGCTCACACCGGTCCACGTACGTAAATCGGATATGGTTACCTTAATGTGATTTTGCTACAGTTCAATCGCTCCCAACGCAGACAGAAAGTCGGGATCAGCTTGATTCCGTAAGGTACCAAAGTTCTAGCTTCAACAGTGATGCACTGTTTGACACCGATTCGCAAGAATAACGTCCGCTGTCAGCAGACCAAAGTTCGTCCAGGTTTAGGTTGTGTCGACTGAATTTTTACTTTTCTTCAACTACTTGAAAGGCGCCACACACGGTCCCCCGAATCAAAAGGCGCCTTCGACTCAGTCGACCACACAGGACTATTCAATGCCCTTCATCTGAAGGGTACGCCAGAGAAATACGTGAACATGTCACAGTATTGTACTCGGGTACCTACAGTCGATTAAGAGCATTCGGTGAACTATGAAGTTCGTTTGAAGCGACTAGCGATACTACACAATAGTATTCCACCTCCCCAATCTTAACTTCCTCATGAATAAAGTCACGAGGGGTGTATTGGGAGGCCTTCAGGATTTAGGCCTCGAACAAGCAAACGCGGAGAAGCCGTACGAACTCGATTATGGAAACAACCTTGTGTGCTTCTTTGATTTTGCAGAACCTGTGCAACGTGCACTAAAGAGATTCACAAAGGTTGTAACTCTATTTGACATGCGTTTGGCACCTCCAACGTGCGAGGCGTTGTAACGAGACTAGACGACGGCAGCACCGAAGCTGATATTCGGTGGACAGGAACTACCCATTATGGATGATAGCACGTTATCAGAAGTCAGCGCGCGTGTATCTAAAGCCTGAATGGCATACGTTAGCCTGAAGCACTTGTTGCACCTGCCGGATATTTCACTGGAGTTAAAAGGTCACCTGTACTGCGCTGGAGTGCATTAAGTTATATTGATTAGTTGCGAGATTTCCCACGGCCGATCATCACGTAGTACCGCTAGGATTTAGTGGAATGACCGGGTGAGCGACGTGAAGTTTAGGAATCAAGTAGTGGGTATCCATTCACTGAATAACCTAGCGCTGCTCAGTCAGCTTAGTCGAATTTGCTGACTGAATCACGTGTTGCGTATGGGAAAATTTCGTCTATCTCGTCCGCGCCCTATTTTTCCTTCCTCCTATGGAGTGGAAGAAGCCACGTGGAGATCAACAGATGACGTGACAGCATGAAATGAGAAATATACGGCGGACTTAAGTAAATTAGATGTCTGATGCCTTCTTGGTTGG
This sequence comes from Fasciolopsis buskii, assembly GCA_008360955.1. Classification (NCBI taxonomy): domain Eukaryota; kingdom Metazoa; phylum Platyhelminthes; class Trematoda; order Plagiorchiida; family Fasciolidae; genus Fasciolopsis; species Fasciolopsis buskii. Next base: position 210,397 of record LUCM01009895.1, on the reverse strand, counting down.
AGTCCAAACGACGCGTCAACCAGTGGATCTAACGTCTTTATAGGCAAAGCAGGGAATTTAAAATAAGAAAAATCGCATGGTGGTTGCCAGTCTGCATCACATAAATGTTCAAGGCAAGTGCGCTGTAGCCAAAGCACTGCACATCGCATAATTCACACGCGGAATGTTATGGGCCAATGTGAAGTTCAGAGGATCCCATTTTGACAACTAAGTGACAGCGGAAAAGCACAGCTGCATTTGAAAAACTGAAGTGGCGATGTCAGAAATCAGGGTTTCACTCAGGACAAGCGTTTCAAATCAGACCTAACGACAAACGCTCACATGGGCACCATGGCTCAAATACAAAAACTTGAAATATTGCAGCCCGCCTACGATTAACTTAAATCCAAATGTGTGAAAGCGTGTGCGTGTCAATGATGAAAGTGTAATTCGAATAACATTTGCAGAATTGGAGTTACGCTGTCAACCCCATTATACTGATGCATTCCAATTTTTCGCTTATGCGATTCTTTACCTGCTATGGATTAATTTCGGCCAAATACATTGACCAACGGGAGAGAATAGAATAAGGTAGGCGTAGCTGGTCCGTAGGACAGATGGAAATGTGCTTGCCTCTATCCCGTCTTCACTTAAAGTAATCAGGCCATGCAGAATACAAGACCAATGCGCGCAGTTTTTTTCCAGAAATCTCCTTGCGTGACTTAGTGGAAATAATGATAATAAGGCATTGTGGTAACTTCGACTCGGATTTCGAAATATACTGAACAAACGTAAAACGTAGTAAAATAAGCAACAAATTGCACTCAATCTCAATATCCAACCATTAATATTATTTCTTCCCTTTGCGTCTACATCCTTGTTTAATGAAAGCTAAAATTTCGTTTTTCATTATGATATCCGGCTTGGCTAACTTTTCCGAGAAAAAGAATTAACGTCTACGCAGCTGTTTGACCTTCACGTGCGTCAAGGTTAACTAGTTCATCACCGTTCAGTGCAGTGCGATAAAATAATAAGTGAGTTTTGCCTCCGATTTTTATCTCGGATTTGGAATATTACACAATATAGACATTTGTATGAAACGTTTGCGGAATTTCAAAATTAGTCTATATCCTTGTTTATTTCTTATTTTTCCAGGGCAATTATTCATTTCCAAATACACATGTGTTTCGACCCCAATAAACAAAAATCCCAGCCAGACCATTGTGGTACGAGACCAGGTGGAAGAGCACTGAATTAACCATAATGGTTTCCTTACCTATTGAACAAATATTTGTGTTTCAGCAACTTCAAGCCAAAATAATTGTCATTTCGTGTCGTCCACCTAGTCTACTTTTATTCACATCTCTAACATGCTTTTGTTCAAAATGAAGAAATAGTCTTTTGCAATGTCGTTGTCAAGCTGAACTTCGACTCCGCTAAACAATCTGAATCTGTGTCAGTGAAAGTTTGCCACATCTGTTAGAATACGAAAAACCAAAGTAGACCGTGCAGGTTGAATCTTCCTTTTCAAACTTCTCTGAAAGGCGATGAATCGAGATGAAGAGCAAAAGACAGCTGTATCGAAGGCTCCTTTCATCTTCACGGTCTTTTAAATCCTTCATCGACAGCAGTCATGGATTTTGCATAAGATCAATTTTCTAAGAACCCAATTTGAGTAAAATAAAGTAATAATAAGTTGAATTGCACAAGGTAACATAAGAACTAAGAAAACATCGCTCCTTAAGCTCGGTTCTAGATAGAGAGTGAGAAGAGCTGATTACAAAGTATAAAACCTTCCTGTCACTAAACCTGACCAATTAGAATGCGACTCGACTTTGCGATTTCATTTTTAAGGTTCACTCACCGAATGTTTGCCATAAGGCCAAGTTCCAAGAAACTCACTATTCTTTTTTTCTCTTACTGTTTCTCAAAGCATACGAACTCGAGATAATTTTATGAGGAATTCGAACTGGACCGAATACTGTTCAGCGGAAGCACTGCGCTCAGTCGCATCTATGTACGCGTAAACCGACCGTGTGCATGAGTACGTTCGGATCAAGTTGGGTCGTGAAATAATCAACTGTAGTCCCAGGGCTGAATATCACCAACTAACATTAAAAACAAACAATAAGTCTAAAAGCCTAAGTCATGAAATTAAGAATTTACCCTCTCCCTGTACAGTATGTTAAATGACCTGGTCGCCCATCGTTAGATCTTAATTTCCTCATCGGTGATCAATCGATTTGTGGGACAACATTCAGGAAATGCAATGCTGATGAGTCAGACAGTCTAGCTTGTTGTTGGACCGGTTTCCTCAAAACACTTAGTTGAGTTGCGCAAATAATCTTAGTACAGCAGACATTTAAGAATGGCCAAAAGCCGAGTGTACTCATGAACTAAGAATGACCGAATATGGTCGGAAAAAGGAAGCAACGTGAGCATTTTTCATGGCCCGAACTAACAAGGATTTCGTAACATGGACTTCTAAAACGTAGATACTTTTGGTATAAACAAACTGCCATATGAGTAGATGCGTGCAAGCACAATTACGGAAACAACAGCCACATGCTCTCTGAGTCAGATATCTAATACAAGGCAGAATATGTTTTCAGCAAAGGAATCATACAGTTTTGGAGGTGGTCGGTGCTATTCAGATTTCTTATTATAAGGACTGGAATTTTTTCTCTCCTTGCAGCACTGGGTGTCTGAATGAACTCTTCCTAAAATGGGATCAAACCCAAAATGCGAAATCGAAAAATCTGTGGTACATATATGAATGCGGATTTATTTTTACGCAAGAATGTTTGGTTATGTCCAAAATCTATTGGTCCGAAGACAATGGACGCTTTACAGCAAACATAAAAAGATTAGTAACGCGAATCTATTTTTGGGGTTACATGGTTGCGATAGTAGTAGTTTAGGTAACGTGAACTTGAAACACTTCCATATTATTGAAAAGTTAGAAACATCACTCCATAAATTATGCTGCAGTGTCAAAGTTGCATCCTTAGAAGATTCGTAGCAGAAATTATTTTAACATTTTGAAGCGAGAACGCAATCTCATGCAAATCTGACTGAATGTTCATGTTCAGATCAGTCATAACACGAATCATGATCAACTGGCGGTACTCGTCCAGTGTGACATAAGGCCAGCAATTGAAGACTGTTGCTCATTGCTGCTCTCCGTTCTCACACAGTTTACTAACACAGAATTCCGCTGATAAAGTTTGGTTTCTCTCAAGAACTTCTTGCAACGTTCTGATTTACGTATTCACGAAACCATTACATACAGAGTGAGTTTAGCCAATCTGTCAGTATCCAACAGTTCATTGCGCTGTATGGTAATATTGTGTATTTCGATAAAAAAAACACTTACGTCGGTCTTAAATGAGGAAAACGTAAATTATGATTTGCATGCAAAACCATCACACTTTACCCTGATCAAAAAAAGATATTTCATTTCTCCAAATTAACTTACAAGGACAAAATCAATGTTATTGTTGAACCGTACTATTAGTACATTTACAAGCTCGTGTTACTCAGTCTAGGTTATTTCCAAACTTATTCGATTTTGATTCCATTCGAAAGTCACTTAGAAGCAAGTGGTTGTGGCTATGCGGAACTGGCCCTTGTTCGTTCTGTCATCGGCTATTCTTCCAACTCGCCGAATGTTTCCTAAATTTAAGATAACGGTTGCATATTCGAATGACCAGATAGCCGCGGGTAAAAATTAGGGTGGGATGCACTCATCAAAACCTTTTGTCTACGTCAAAGTTATACAAAAAATATAAATATATAGGTCCGAAACTTACCTCGGAACGTTATTCGAATCTAAAATGGCTGGTTCTCGTGGGTTCATCAGGTGGCAGTGTCTTACTTATAACAGAATAGCTTTCAAGAGATGTGCATAGCATTGATATCGGCGAGCAACAAAATCACGGACTTGTACAGAAGCCAACACGTTGCGGCAAACGCATTTAAACCAGCTCTTGTTAAAAAATATGTTAGACCGTTTCGCCCATATTTGCATACGCATTTACATATGCATATATGTGTGCATTAATAGAGAAAGTTTTTTGTTATAGATTGACCTATTTTCCTATAACTTATTTTTAATATTGTTGATCTCTGGCCGTGTAAAACCCACTATTTTCCAACTTTTACACAACTTTTCCGTGCAGCTAGAATAAGAAATGACTTCCGTAACAAAATCGCTCATCTATTTACAACCGACTCGAATATTTGCATGCCTGTTTAAGAATTAGTGTAAAACGTTTAAAAAGACAACCAAACAGCCACTGCATAATAACAGACCATCGTTGACTTCATCTAAAGACATGGAATAAAAATTGCGCATAACACCCATATAACAATAATCAATGTCATCGTTGGAATGGAATTCTCATATCCTCTATCTAACAGTTAATACGCAGCATTTATATTTCTATTGCTGCACTCAACTCTTCTCATATAGCTACAAATGAGTCAATAATCCGGTTGAATGAGATACTTTGGCTATCGTTATATCATGCTTGGACTCTCCTTTGAAATCAAACGGGGTTGTGCAGAAACGAACTAGCTGCTAAATGAACTTCCAAGGAACCTCGCCAACTTTCCTTAACCAATGATGAGTGAATTATGCAAATTGGTCAACAACGTTGAAAGTCCTGAGCCAGGGGATTTGGTCGCAAGAAATTACGGCTCAAAATATTCACCATTTCACTAATCAAACATTTTGATGTCAATTGTGGTTAGTAATTATTGGTTTACTTTATACCGACCAAATAGAAGTTTTCACAGACTTGTCAAATTACTGAAGGAAACCGGTGCACCGTCATTGATTAGCAAACCTAAAATGTATCGTCAATATCACAAGGATTCGTAAGAATACTGAAAAACGTACTTAGTTAGCCCGTTTGTTTTTGTTAATTGCTATTCGATTTGAAATATTTATAAGATGACTAGCAGAGAAAGGAATTGTTAGAGCGATTTGCAAAGCTAACAAAACGAGCCCTTTATCTTTCACCTATTTTATTAATGAACTGATAATGTACAACATTTTCAGGAAGCGCGTCGCGGCCAGCACAGGACTGTTAAGTGGGAGAGTTGCCTGGCGGTGGGAGCATTCGAATCCGCGACCTTCACGTCCAAACACCACGACCTTATCCGCTTGAACACAGCATAATCATTTTTAGAAGCCTGAAAATCTGAATCACCGTTGGGCTTTTACCCACAAAGTAAAACAACAATATTTAGTAAAAGAAACGAATTGGTCGAATAAGCTTCATACTTGTGACACCCTGTATGAATAAGGTAAGCTAATTCAGTTTTTGAATCAGTCATTTTAATATTTGGGTCGGTTACCGTTGTTGTCGTCGTCTCCGATACTAAATCGCAGTGATGTTCAGGTTATTGAAAAAAAAACGGAAAATGCAGTTAGGTCAAACAGTTTCCTGAATATTACAAAGAGGACAATCAACCGCTTAATCTCTTATCGAAATCAATCTTGCTAGTCTTGTTGAATCTTTGCTGTGCAATCATGTATATATATATATATATATATATATCGAGCAAATTAAACCCTTGACAGCCCAGTGTGGATTCAAAGGACATTCTGTTTGACATTTTTCCAATAAACAATTGAATCATTCGTCGGATCAAAGTGGTCAACTGATCTAAAAACAAAGTTACAACCGAGTGTTTATGATGGAACAATTTAGCAAACCCTGCCCGATTAGTCCGAAAATAGTACTGCGAACCATCTAGTCACCTTAGTTGCAATCGATTCCGCAGAACTGATCAATGTTATCACTCACATGGCACGGTATTGTCTTTCGTGTACAATTATGTACATGGATGTTTAAACGTACTTACAACCTATCTAGCACAGACGAACTCCCCATTTTATTGTTTGTAGTGCGAAAAACCAAGAGGATAAGGGATAGAATGGCCCATAGATAAAAAGGAACATGATCACGTATCTCTGCCGCTTTGACTGTCATGCGAACAGGAACATGTGGACGCACATGTGAACATGAACACAAACACACATGAGCAATCATGCGTAGTAAAGAAAACGAAAACAGCCGTAGAACTCTAGAATTCGCCTTCTTGGATTTAGTGCCAAAAAGGTCCTTTAAACCAACCGTCCAACAATAAAAATTCAAAACGCAGAAAGCTAAGAGAAACTAACGGTAAGGAACTCTTAGAATAACCGTCACAGTGGGAGAAACACTACCAGTCAAGTTGCATTTTTTACCTTTTGGTAAGAAAATTATATGATTTCTTCAAAAATACCATATTATAGGACAACCACAGTCACTTTACGTCCGGGTTCACAGAAAAAAAAACATTGTTCTGCTTATATTTCCTAACAGCTAACGGAGTAAACAAACATATAGACAAATGAGAGTTCAGTGTATTTCATTACATACTTACGGCATGAGTTTAGTGGAATCAGCGTATCACTATGCCACTACAGCTCAATTTACTATGGGGAGGACCGGCAACCATGATCCTGAAATTTAGAGCCACAGAACCATTTAAAGTCCTTCTAGATCAGATGTGTCAGCAAGCTGGAACCTAACAAACCAGTGGTAGGTTGTTTGTTCTGAGTTTCGGTGACTAGCAGACGTAAACACAGCGATTTTGTTCTTATGTGTAATATTTCTGAGTAGCCGTTTTTCAAAAATTGTCGATTTAAACGATATCTTTTGCTTTTATGAAAGCAAAAAAGTCTAGTAGACAACTTTGCCTGATAGCAAGATGATTCCGCCAATATTCAAATATAGCTGGAATAACTCAAGGAAAACATTTCAAATTCGACCAGTCCAGTCTGTATTTCAGAGACCGTTTACAATGATAGATTAGCAAATATATGCGATATTAACTTCAAAATTAATAAGCAAAACCAGACCCGTTGTGAATTATTCTCTCCTGAAAGAGACGGAAAATTAAGATAATACAAGTCTCATTTGCTTAAAATTTACCCCATGTGATATTTCTGGTGTCCTTTTCTCGGCAGTTTAGTCGTCGTTACTGTTGAAGCATCAGTAAGTCAACGAAATGAACAAATGACTTTTACCAGTCAACTTCGCCGGGATATTATAGTGATATGCAAAAACGGTATCAAGGAAGATAATGCTACATCATTAGCATTGTATTTTTAACGTACCTAATTGGATTTCGTAAGGCGATTATTTTTGACATTGTCCAGTGTCACTGTTACTGGGGGGATCTATGATAGCTGGTTATATGTTTTAACGGAAGAATCGTCATCCATATCAAACAAAGCTCCTGTAACATCAACAACTCGGATCCAATGTCCAACGTCACATTGTGTGCAAAAGGAAAAACCCGTCATTTAAAACTGTCCTTGTATAGTCTCAATACGTCTATAGCAATGGCTATGGATTGTAGCAGATAGAGTCCGCGCACCTCTTATTCCGAGTCACCAAACGCTTGTGATATCTCAGAATGGTCGCAAGAATTCACTTCAAAAGTGCGCTTTTTCACTCAAAAAGACTACTTCGTGTAATCCTATTTTACGAAAAACAGTATCAACACGACTTTTTTAAGTACACGAACTTACACTTCAGCGTTCAAGCAAAGTCATCACAAATAGGACCTCAGAAAAGTTATTTTAGGAAGTAACTGGAGAAAATGAAAGCATGAAGAAAACCACTACACACGATGATTAAACTGCAGTACTGAGACAACAGTTTTCACAGTGGTCAGTGCGCGAGCAGACAAACTTCTTGAATGAGAATGACAGAGGGTCTTGCCAGAGTGCAGTGAATGTGTTGTCTACGGGTATTTTACAGGTACACTTTGTGCACGATTCCATGTGACTGTCAATAAGCATGGAGGTCAGTTTCCTAACAGGAATAAACAGAATTCTACTGCCCATCATGAGACCTCGGATTCAAGAGTACAAATCAAAATAAATCAGAACAGTCAGGATGATTTTAGCTAATGCATCACTACCTATTTAATTTGAACCGACTCTAGGTTATTCCAGTTGCTTTCAGTGCTTACTTTCAAAACCAGCAAGAGGCACAAAATACCTCACTTGACCCCTACTGAAACTTTACTTACTATTTGTTGAATTCCTAAATGCATCCAAATCAAAAAACCGCTTAAACATAAGCCTTTTGCCATCATGAATTAACACAAAACTGCGTCCTGATCTACGTCAGATCGATCACCTTGATTTTTCATGTTATACTTGTTTGCAAGATTCTACAAACCTGCTGAGTAACAAAATGTACTCAACTCAAAGAAGGACTTGTATCAAAACCATTAGCAAAACCCATCAGTGTAATTCCGACGATGAAAAAATAATCACTGCGATTTAAACCAATGAATAACGTGTTCAGTACTAGATTCCATTATTATTTGGGTTCATATCCGCTTGATCAGTGCATCTCCGGAGTGCAATGATAACTCAGTCCGGCGTGCGTGAAGTTAATCCCCATGCCGACGGGAAGGTAGTAATTAAAGATGTCATCGAAACAAAACACATCACGACGTAATTCTCCGCTGAACTTGGATTGCTGTCCCGTAATCTCCATTGATCTTTGACATTTTGGCAGTGATTTCAAAACACCAATGCACACTCATTCATTAGTTATTAAAATAAATCATCTGTATATCGTTTACATCACGCCGGAGGACCTTAATTATTCCTAAGCTGCAAAACAACCGTACATTACACCATTTTCATTTTCGGTACGGACGACACGTGTGAAGATAATGCGCTCGAACATCGTATGCAATGAAAACAGCACGAGAATGTCCTACTCTTTCTTTTTATTTTATATTTTTCATGATTCACTACTCTTCCTTTGGTGCTGCTTTATGTATATTAGTACATTCACCCATATATGCATATATATATATCAGTTAGTCAAAAGCTATCGACAAAACCAGCATTTTCAACAAAAAACAGTAGGAAAAGGTAACAACGAGAAAAGCCATTTTATAGCTTCCTTGATAACTCCAGATAAACTCCTGGGTTGGAGTCAACGAGAGGCTCCCCTTCCAAGCAACGGTTAGGAACAAAACGTGACACCGTCCAGTAGCGTATTCCGTGGTATTCCTTCGTCTGAACTCTTTTCTCACCGATGTAAGTCTTCAACTTATTAACTCGTAGTTGATCTTTCACCATTTCTATTCTGATTGGATAATCCTGTGAGGTAGCAGTCAAAATCAGAGCATGCTGCTCCAAGGTTTGTGATTGTAAAGACTGAACTACACCGATTGATTTCATTCAAGATAAAATAACATGGTGAGCAGAAAGGCTGTCATTGTTATTTGCAGCCATTTTTTTCTAAGCAACATAATCTTTTAATTTTTCCATGGACGGCATTTTGTATGCCACCATAGTAGTTAAAAAAACAAAAGCTAATGCCACCAAATATCTGGAATAACCGCTATTTGCTATAAGAAAATAATTAAAAATCAAGCAAATAAAGAAACCTGGAATTCAGTAGAATTTCCGAACAACATCGATATACCCAGACTAACTTAACACTCCACTCAAATTGTTTTAAGGGACAGTCAGTTTGATTGTGAAGATTCTACCTAATAATGCATTTTGTTTCTAGATTTTCACAAAACCATCTTTTTGATTTCACTACTACGGCGTGTAACTCACTTGTGTTTTTGTCGCGAATAAGTTTACAGCTATCTACCTCGCCAATTGTGGCAAACAAATTCCTTATTTCTTCTTGCGACATGTTTTGTGGCAAATAGTTCACAATCAAGTTGGTTTTGTTTTCCTCACATTCTGATTTGTTTGAATGGCAATTGTCTGAAGAGGTGGCTTCTGGCTCCGTATCTTTGGTAGCAATATCCACCTCCAGCTCTGATCGAGGACTACTCACATCCGCCCCGTTCAATTCATCAGATTCAGTTAATTCACACACAGGCGATATGGTGCGCTCCTCCGAATCTAGCTGATCCTCTTGTGTTCTGACCTCGGAATCTGAATCATGGACCGTGCTGTCCGGCACTGAACTAGACGTATCTTTCGGATATTTGCCGTTATCAGAAACTGTGTTATTTCCTGTATCTACTGGATATTCGTGGGTTTTCATCGATACCGTGATATCCGACACGACGAATTTTGATTCCGAAACCTGATCTGGAGAACATGATCTCAGTTCTTGAACATTCAAAGATTTTGAGGGTTCATTTAGCAAAGACTCTCCCTTGCCTACATGAAGATTTTCCAGTTTCGATAACTGAGGTGCGCTACTGTTTGATTTATCATTCTCAATGAATTTTTCATTCACCAAAGAAATCGTTCGTGATCGATGCACTTCCACTAACGCAGGTTTAGAATGAACATGACTCTGACGATCGCATGACCGTACACTCCCTTTACCGCGAACTGTCACAGATTTTCCACGACTAGTGAGCTGCTGACTTTTATGGTCTCTCTCCTCATACAGGACACCAACAGATCGCCAACCTTTGTTCAAAAGTCCATTCAGGGACGCTTTGGTGAAGTCACGGTTATTTTGTTCACATTGGTCTGCATTTTCACATGCTGGACTAAATGGAAACAGTTGTTTCGATGACGTATGCTCTGAACACGTCAGCTGCATCATTAGCACTGTGGGATTTTGTTGTTATTTACACAATTCAGGAATCTTTGTGGAATGGCGAATGTAGGATATTTATGAATGCGTAGCGGAGCGAAAGTCGGTCGTAGTTGTAACTCTTCCGTCTTAATTAGCTCCGTCAAAAGGCTCCGGATGCACTCGGTACTCAATATGGCAGTTTATCACAGTAAAAATCAGAGCTTTGAGATATGCAAATTGATGAAGGGGACAGTTTTCCGAAATACTCCAGGAGTGGATCAATACGCACAATAATCTAAAACGAAAATGGATGCGGATAGTGAGAACCAGTTAACTGAAGAATTATGCTGAGAAAATAGTAGGGAAGTGTTGCTGATATGTAAATAAGAATACGTTCACCGACTACAAAATTTAATCATCGAAAGCTACATAGATTAAGGAGTAAATGCAGAATAAAGTACTATTAATCGACTTATGTAAATTACTGAGGGTGGGATCAGACATCAAATCCATTTAAAACTTCTAAAAAACTTTATAGTTTTCCGCAATAATTGATAATTAGGCACACCGACAAATGTTTGTATTGAGAGGGTAGCTTTAAAATTAAATAAATCACACAAGGCGTCGCTGTAACGAAAGGAAGATAAGTTCAAACTAACTCATTCTTAGTAAACTATAATCTGACACTAGTTTTCTTACTAGGTTGGACTAGTATTGCAGTTTCATTATGAAAACAAAAATTTCCCGGTTATTTTTAGTACCAAATATCTTCCAGAGATGTATGCTGTCATAAGTAGTCGACTGTTGTAAGTGATGGAAAATTCAAGATAAGGTAACCATTATACGAACCGGAATGAAACTGGCGCATCACCGGTCACCATTAACAAGTCGGAAATAAGGACGTCTATTGAGAAGTAAGCTGGCGATTCCGGTGCTGCTCGTAAGAGTTCCATCATTAGTTTAACATTTTTTCATTCTTTATTCTGTATAATAAATCACTTCGTGATGTGGGAAAGGATAACACCTAATAACCTTTCGATGAAGCAAACAATACTCGAATTAACGTAACCGGCCTAAAGTATGTTAATCCACGTTAAAGTAGACCGTTAAACTATGCAATATTTTAGTCCTACACATGTTGATTGTATGCCGACTGGATAGCTGAGTGTGATTGTTCGGAAGAGTTCTGTCAGTTATAAATATCCTAACGTGAACTGCTTTTCCTCCGTTAACCGTTCAATACGTGCAAACCTGAGTACTTTGGACCGGTTTTCAACTATTACTTCATTTTCAAATGAGCTCAGTGGGGTGAGCTTTCCTCAAGACCACTGCATTGAGTAAAACATAGATGAGAATTCCGATTAATGTCATCTTCAAGAACACCACGAGGCGGCGGTGGACATTAAAAAGGTGAATGTTTCACCAAAAAGAGAATGGTTTTTTTGATATTTTATGAAATCTCTGTTTTGAAAGTACGATAGCGCGGACAATTATGAGCTTCTGGAGGTTTACAAGTTGCGGGCATCAGCTGTGATTTCAAGACAATTTCTGTTAGAGACAATCCCTAAAAGCCGCGCTCAAATCTGCTCATCATTCCCCTTTACTTCCGTGTAACGAAGAAGTGTTTGACTCCTGGGTCTCGTTTAAATAACAAAGCTAAGCTACAATTCAGCTTCCCGGACGCTAGTTTCTCCTTTTGACAGAAAACAAAAACCAGAAGCTGGTTTCAGTCTAAAGCATTCTGACAATCACGGAAGCTGACAACAGCAATATGACTCGCCTTTTCATATCGTTATGAAAATGGCAATCCCGTAGTTGTTAATGCTCAGCTACCTGAATACTATTGTAGTCTGATAAAATAAGAAATGGCAGAGTTGCAGGCTAGTTCAGTTTAGCTCAGTCTGTATCACCATTAACCTTGAACCAGCGTGGCGGTATTCGTTGCTACCTCTGCTCAAACAGAAAAGAGAATCGGGAATAGTACACGATAGACCGTGAAAAAGTAAGGTGAGGATCTAGACGGAAGAAGAAAGGTTTGGAATGCAAGAACGTCAACGACTGTGGCACTGAACCATATAACCTATTGTCTCCAACCATTGCTCAGAGGGAGTCCGTGGACTCCGACCCTGCACGAGTTGGTCCAATGGTGAGATTTTTCATGCATTTTCCCATCTCATCGGCTGGCCATTTCGAACCGTCCTTCAACCATTACTTGTCTCGGAGAACAGTATCCAACGCGTCGGGCGTCCTATGGGCACAGGCAGAACATGCCCCAACCACCTGATTTACTTCCCGTTCTCAATACGGAACCCTACGACCTGGGATCTTATGCCTAACATCTAAGTTACTCACGAAATTCTTCCAACATGTTCTAGTATAAGGTCAAGCTACGTGCGGATACCAAAAGTGCAAACCACCTTCCTTCGATGTGATGAGTCATACAAAGGTGAAGCACGATTATGCGCATCAGAAAAAGACGAACTGTAAAACTGAAGTCAGTTGAAAAGCACGGGCTCAATATTGGACCGATCGCAAGCCGAGGGCAAAAACGGAGCCAGCCAAGCACTCTAGCTCACGGACTGATGGCGAACGGTCTGATTTTGTGACAAGCTCAAGGGAATTGGGGAAGGGATTTGATAAGAAGATTAAAAAAAGACCATCAGCCCGCTAAACGGGGGAAGAAAGCAATCGAGTATGAGTTCTATCCCGTGTGAATCTATATAAGCCATTTGATTGGGACAAAAAGATTTTAAAAAACTGTCGTGCTGAATGGCTAGGGCCCATTTGATCGTTCTCGCTTGATTAAGCAGAATAAGAATGAATCAAAATATAGAATACCGACTGAAGACACTAGAGTTCGCGACAGCGATAAGCAGGATCACAAAACACCGACAAATACTACGGAGACAATGGTGTTCAAACACCAAAAGTCCTTGGATGTCTTCTGCCCTCAGCGGCCATGTTCCAGAGCCGTACAGTAGCATCTATCTTACCACTGCTGCATAGACTCGTCATTTCACCGATAACCGGAATTAACACCGACGTAATAGATGCCTCAAATCAGGAGACACCAATCGGGCCTTTTATGTGCGCGAAGACAGTCCATCTGATATGCGACCACCAGACGCGCTGCAACTACACAAATGACTAAATCTATCCATCTCACACAGTTTTTCCGCTATAAGAACAAGGTTCGCCTTTGAGCCTATGTAGTCTTGCAATAGCATTTAACACTACGAAGGTCCAAAACGCATCCGAAATATACCTACACTAAAGTTCAGACGATCGAAGGAAACTTGCAACGTACTTGGTTCGTCAATCAGTGGTACAATATAGTACGCATATTTGAAGCCACACAACTTCCTGTTTGAACAGATATCAATACCGTTGTTCGCACGTGAAGATAAGGCCACTCTACCACAACCAGCGTAATCATAATATTGAAGAAAGACTTCTCTTGATGGACTCGAGTAAAAGATCATACGGGGACCGAATAGATTAGAAGAGCCAAATAAATACACAATAGACTGATTCGAACGCAGCTTTCAGATCAAGCAAGACAGAAACTGAGGGTCAACGAAACGTGTCTATATCCTAAACTCAGCCTCTAAGTAAAATTCAGCAGATCGGAACGAAAACCGGCCTGGTTCTCACGCAGACCTTTCGAGGGTACTATGTAATCGGCGGATGAAAACACCCGTGAGCATTTTCGATGAAGAGACTATCAAACTAATTTTCCTCAAATGAGGGTCTATCAACTCTATTGTAAATCAGTACAAACACCAGTTCACACCAGTTCTTAGAAATTTCTACCCTTTTCCATTTTGATCTCAGAAGTTTTGACAACTCCAGTGTTCAAACTTTGCCACGGTCCTTGAAGAACAACACGGGTACTACATCTGATCCAGCTACCTTATGCCTTTTCGGAAAACCTATTGCCCTGATGACCTCCATTAAGAATGGAGAGCTGGTATCTACTTGCACTGGTTCAACTGTGGGGACAAGTGAGAGGACCAATTTGGCCGTGGACCAAGTAAACTCCCCTCAGCGTTATAGCCAACTCCCCTCAAAGTGCGTCAGGAGACCAACAGACTCTCTAATTACCTCGGTTTTGCTCGGACTCCGTGGGCCAGTGTTTACAGTCAGTCAGTAAAGGCTACGACTATTGAAGATAACCGTATTTTTTCCATTTTACCACTTTTTTCTTTTCACAACTGTCCGCGGCCATTTCTGTCTGTTAGTAAGCCAACGCCTCAGGGATTTGTACGTCTCATCATATGTCCATCTGAGGAGACAGATCTGCAAACATCCAACAGGGTATCTGAGATTCAGGATATCCATTGTTACCGGGATTTGCGTGGTATGAGGTCCTGCGTGAAAGATGCATCGAGTTCAGGGCTTCTTTGATTTTCTCGTAGATTGTGGGGACTTTGTTGAGACGAAACCCGTATTGAGAGTTCTTGGTTTAATTCTATTCGGTGATTATTATCTAGTATCAGCCGTACAGAATAACAGACTAAACTATCGAGTTATGCTGAACTCCATCAGTACGAGCTGACTACCGATTACTGAGTTTATGAAAAATGTCTAATCTCAAGTGCCTCTCGTTCTCAACTCACCACAACGTACTAGGAAATCACCCCAAACGTATGCACTCAAGCCGTTAAATTCACGACCAAAAGATCCCTATAATTTCAGTGAACCGCCTTATTTTGTTCTCAAAAACCCATGTTTATAGTTCCTGTATAATATCACGTGTTTTCTACACGAAAATGCCCTCGGAAAAACTTTCATCAAAATTATCTTTGGCAAATAATTCGATAAAGCTAGGAGTAACAGGGTAAATCCACTTATAGGTTTGGTCGGTATTATGTGCCATTAGTAAACGACACCTAAGATGGTTAGCAAATTTTGACCAAATGGTTGTTCAATATTTAAGAAGTGGATGCTGCACTCTTCAGTCAGGCCAGAACAAGATGGTAAGCGCTGTTACAGAAATTGATTCGGCAATTCACAAACGTACAACGATTTTAAAATCACTTAACCCCTGCCTCGACCAACTCAATTAACTTGGTTTGTATTGGTTCTTGTTACTTTTTGATGCGGCAGGAGCAGCCTGGTTCCACAAAGAATGGAAGATTTACCTAGTAACAAAGATAAGGGGCAACATAAAAAACTTACACTTTCTGGGAAGATAATTTAGTGACAAAAGCTCAGCAATGACATTTCTGGCAAGCGGAAGGTTTCTGCCCCGATTAGACTTCACTTTTATTAGGTTTCAAACACAACCCAAAGATAACATTTAAAAACATCTTTCGGAAAATATTGCAGAGCAGGGTGGAGCTGCATGCCTAGGGGGAAGTGGGCATCATACTGGCAATTAGCCATAAATTAAGTTAGTTCGACTTACGTAACAAGTGGTCCTGGACAAGCAGCAGCCATGCGAAGGGTTAGCGTAGTGTTTTACGAAGCAGTCTTACCACAGTGTCACAGGGGTCCGCTGGCTACACTACAGCACCGAATATTTGACCCGCCGACAAAGTTAAGCCA
Source organism: Fasciolopsis buskii (assembly GCA_008360955.1). Classification (NCBI taxonomy): domain Eukaryota; kingdom Metazoa; phylum Platyhelminthes; class Trematoda; order Plagiorchiida; family Fasciolidae; genus Fasciolopsis; species Fasciolopsis buskii. The sequence continues at coordinate 194,279 of LUCM01009895.1, read as the reverse complement.
TCGGGCTCCGCGGATTCCACTAACATTGCAATATTCACCAATAGAGGCGAATACAATATTCGATTGGCTCCCAGGCCAAAAGTGCTACTAGGCAGATCACTTTTGGTTGCGCAGAAGTCAGCTATGCAACTTTGAATAAACAGACCTATTTAAAACTTAGAATCCGATTACGGCAACAGACCATAACATAACTATGGATGGAAATGATGCATAAATCAAATAAAGGTTGTAACGGTCTGCGAGTGCGTACAGCCAATGACATCAACGCACCGTTGTTTATTTTGCTCCAACCCTCTATCGCCTTTTCACATATTCTCATACTCTTTAGACTTCCCGTTGACATACATGCAGCAGTGCATTTAAAGGCAATCCTGTCACTAAACCTCCTTATTCACTTTCGGCTGAAACTAAAGCCCTAGTTTCATCGATCGACGCTCCCCTCGGTCCTGTTTGTAATTTTAGACTGTCCATAGCCAACGGACAAACAGCGATTTGTCTAATATGATTAGAGTGTGGGCTAAGGATTCTAGCCATCGAAGCTGGTGACATTCAAGAGGCGCATATCCGAGACTCCAGCACCGCCGTCTGATTGGTGGCCAGTTTCATAAAGTCTCAACTTCTTGGGCTGCATCGTTTTGCCGTTCTCTGGTAGATGTGTGTTTTAGTGAGAGTATTGCAACCACGTTATCTTACTGGATCGACTACCGGCTGCGCATGATGGAACTTAAACTTCAGTCCTAGAAAGAATTGAATCAGGACGTCTTTTGAGTTTTAAGTTGCGATGTTCAGAATCTGGGGAATAAATGTTGTCGATGTGCTTCAATGCCTGTCTTTTTTCAGTAGAAACTTCAGACATTTGAATCGCCGGTACGTTGCCATACATTCGCCGTCCCTGATTCAGTTAGAAACTCACATTAACCACGTCGCAATTGGTCACAGATATTAGAACCGAACTGACAATGCCACTCGTATTGAAGCAAAACCTTCGATTTTTATCATGAGTTATTCTGCTCTAAGATTTTCATACGATTCGGAGGGTCACTCTAAACGCACGTTGAAGCAGCAAATAATCTGCGGCAAGCTGTCCGATCTAACTGCGTGGACCACGTTAGCTGATGAGCCAGAATCAGCAACGTTAATCAACACTGGTGGCTTATTATGAATCCCTCGCATTCTGATAGCTTGGTGAGTCATGACCTGGTCGTGATGGTTTGCATCTCCAAGGTTTTCTGACAGATACGTATCTATGCCCGCTAACAGTGAGCATAATTACGCACTACTCACAATGAAGCGTTAACTTAACGCGTGTCTGCGCAGCGATTACCAGATCAAGTTGCCACCACTGGAGGCTCTCTCAAGATACTTTGTACCTTCCGAATAAACGATATCAAACCACTAAATACGGGTAAATTGATCTTTTCAAAATCAACAGTGGCGTCTTATACGATGAGCAGAGCTCTCGGGAACACAAGTCAGCTGGACCTCAGGGTTGGCTCATCCAATGGCATTTCAGGAACATTCTGGTAGCTTCGATAGATTCTCCTACTAAAGCGGATCAGCCAAGCCGTGAAATCTCACAGAGAACCGTTCCGCAGTGGTGTCCAATCACTTTCATCAAGCATGGCAAAGTGAAACTTATGAAAAATACGTATTTCACATTTTCCTGACTTCATGTTGGGAGGGAAACAAAACAGGCATGACTTCTCCTGAAAAAGATGGTAACTTTACAAATGTCACTATTTTTGGGAAGAGGATGAGACGCTGGAATTAGCCTACTCTCGAAAGCGCCGAATTTACCAAGATTTAACTTTCGTATCAAAAGCATGATGAATAAATATACAAGAAATAAGTTGTGATGCTTCAACAAACTTTTCGACATGAGCCAGCTGTTTTGAGACATCCAGGAATCCTTCGGATCCATTTGTCAGTCTGCAGTACAACACCAGTTGCTGATGGGTAAGGTAAGAGAGAAGTATGTATCTGCTGACAGATATTCATGTTGTCAGATCTCCTGTTGGATCAGGGCTCAAGGCCATCCTTTACTATCTCCAGCTGATTTCTTCCTAGATTTTTTCCCCCAACAAGCAGATGGTACAGTCAAAAATACTTCAAAAAACACGCTGTTTGATTCTGGTTGTGCTGATGACATGTTGCTGCTGACAATGATTTAAAATAAATTTTGCACAGCTCAAAGTGTTTTCTCATTTGGATATCCAGATATGGCTTGTATTTTGCACATCAATTACGCAAAAAACAAGAAAAACTAGGTGCATTTTTGTGACTTTTCTTCAACAGATTGGTGTGAAATTCAGCAGTTTTCCATGTTCAAGTTAAAGAATCCTAGACTTGTTTCCTGTGATCTAATGATATCCAGCAGCCACTATTGTCTGACCAATCGTATCGTCTAAACACTGCTCAAGTCTAGTGGAAACATAGAGTAACAAACGAAGAAGTATATATTCGCGTGTTGGACGTTGATAGTCACTCTACCATTGAGATCTTTTACTCATCTTCGGTGGCTGGATCTCGTAGCGCATACATCACCCGATTTTTGGGCTTCATGTGCTCCATCAGCGGGTGCAGGGCTAAACTGCAAGGAGCTATGCGATTATAAGGCTATGACTTACGGCAGGGGTATGGAAAAGAAGGCGATGGCTTTGACTTCGGTTCGCGATTTCCGCCTTCATTGTTAGCACCAGGTGAATAAAGATCATAATTCGCTATATAATATGGTTCAAAATCAAATGCAGTGGCCTGGTGACCTGCCAATCGACCTCAAGTTCCTAATAAACGCACGCTAAACCAACAAAAAATCACAAAATGTGTCGGCGAGCCATTCGAAAAATATGTCTCTACTTTTTCTGGCCCAACTCTCCATCTGACCTATCCCAATATCTTAATCTTTTTCGCGATGTTGCTTTGGCACCAAGCTTATTTTCACTTCCCCGCAAAAGGTTATAATAACGTAGCTCGAATTACAATTATTCACTTTCGGACTTTTAAGATAAACAAAGACGCAAAACCAAAACGCTTTTTAAATTGAAATCTAAATTAAAATAAAGCTAACTTCAACGCGTCAAGCCTCTGGGCGATTTTCCGTCTTTCCTCTTTTCTTCTTACTTGTTCCGGTTTCTTGACGAACGTAGCTACTCCACAGCATTTATTGGTGAGCTATAAAAGCTCCCTCGGTAATGATCTTGGTTCTTTTTTTCTGGAGGCTTATTTTCAGCCGTTAGTCTCTTATCTTGAGTCCGGCTCATTCGTTTTCGATTGCGTACTGCATTCAATTGTTCATTTTCGTATATCGTCGTTCCCATTAAAAGTTAACGTACCCTAAGAGACTTATTCGTGCATTGTATTGTTCGTATCTTAGTAACCCACAACTTCCCCTAACATGACTCACTTCAACCAAAAGTGTATTGAAGTGGATAGAACTACCCGAACAAGCCGAATATCGATATAGAATTTCGTTGCTCTTCTGATAAGACAAAATATTGTGACTATTTCTATGGTTCTACTAAATTCATCTAGTAAGAAACACTAGTAAGAAACACTAGCAAAAAACACTAATAAGAAAAAAATTTTTTGAGAGCCGGTCTGTTTTATGATTTTATGTGTCGTTCTTATCGTATTAAAATTGTAGATAACGGCTCGACCACCTTCCGATGGAGTGTTCAAATGACGGCGGGCCAACTAGCTGTGGACTTTATTTACCAACTGTCAGATTATACCAAATATAAATTCATTTCCGGTGATTGATTTCGTTATCGTAAGACATCTTTATGTTAAACTGTATGTAAACTTATTAACATTTAGTAAATTTAATCTACCTTTAATAACAGTGACCACCACGGCGAACAATGGTTTTCCCTGCAAGCTTCGTTTCTAAGTGACTACCAATAAAGACGCAAAGCTATTCCCAGTGAAGCATGATAGAGACGTTTCGTTGTTCATCTCTCATTGATTGGCGGCAGATGGATTTCACTCATCACGTACAGTTTCTTGGGACCCCTAGCGAAGGGAGTCGGGCCACTTCACCAGTAAGTAGTCGTCCGGTGCAAACTTGAAATTGTGGTATTGATTCGCTTCCAACACAGCTGTCGGTAACGAGTCCAAAGTTTGATAGACCTCCTGGAAAGATGACAGACCGGTAGCAATCAATTGGATTCCAGATTTTTAGTGTAAAGGCGTGCTCTCTGCTTCGTTCAGTCACACAGTGGGAATTCAGCCTGAAACTCTGGTCCTAATTTACCTCGGATGATGCACCGAAAGCAAACGGTGTTTCCCTAAGCACGGTGGTAGACCTCTGAAAACAGCCCAATCAGTTGTAAGCTACCTTCATACTTCAGCCCCCGTAGTTCCACAAAAAGGCTAGTGGCGGTCCTACGTAGCCTTTCGAGCTTTGCAAACTCCTAATTTGAACATGAGTATGCAGAAACTGCTCTGCACTCCAATCTTGGGTATACCTGGGTAGTGTACGGTTGTACGACAACCGGTTGAAGAAAAGTCAGACGTCACCCAGCATGAGCTATGCAGAGGCACAGATGTCGATTTGCGTAATGGTCTTCAATGAGGAAGGAACCGTTACCCACAGGTCACATTTACCATCGGTTTTCCGTAGCAGAGAGCCTCAAAGTGATTAGCTGTAAGTGTGGTGCATCCTTTGAAGGCTCACCTGTATATGCGCGCATTTTTCATGGTTCACAGGCAATTGCCATTTCTTCGACCATCAATCGAGGGCCTCCAAGTCCACCTACAGTTTCTTCCAGTCGCTCGATTCTCCAATTATCAGCCAAAGTTTTAGGCCATTATCATCATCATCATCATCACTTAGCGCTGAACAAGAAGGCAAGTCCCACTGACTACTACCTTTTCCACATACATGTTTCTGGAAAAAGAGCGAGCATGCAAGGTCAACAGGGAGTGGCCCTACACAGGCGCGTAACGATAAAATAATGCGTTATCCAACACAAGGAACACAGTCCAGCTGTGCAGACAATCGAACCCAACGTAAAATGACAACATAGTCACCAGTGTTCACGGTTTGCCGCCAGTCAGCTGTTCCACGAGCCTTTTGGACCCCAACCATAAAGACTTGGAACACTTACTCTACCTGAGCTAGTTACCTCCGCAGCAAACGGATGTCCAACCATTGGTGTTGCATCAATCGTCATCGGGGGCGGTTCGAGTTTAACTGCAGGGGCCAGAAGTCCAGCTTGTTCGGGATCTGAACCAGCCCAGGATCCGTTTTCTACCAGCGTTTAGAATCCCAAAAGCAATCCCGTTCTTCTCAAGTATTTGGGGGGGGCGATTTTGCACTTACCACCCAAACGTTCTCCATATGCTTTCCACTTCGTACGTTTAGGCGCCGTACAAAGATTTCGAATTTACCAAAACCTGTCGCATCCGTCGCCCATCAAGTGGTGATGTCACCATGCACGATTTTTGCGACGTAACTGCCTCCTTAGTTCTTGGTCAAAGCACGGAGGACCACACCCATGACTAAGCAGCCTGTTTACTGATGCCAAGAAGTTCTATAGCCCAATAATCATCTTCTTTAAGATAGCCTAGGTGTGATCCATGTTATTACAATCTCCAACCCACGAGGTGTCAGCAACTGTAGCTCGCATCTCCTCGAAGGGAATACGCCAAACGTTTGGATCACACCGTGCGCCCACTGGCACTGCTATGCAACGCCTCCGGTGTATTGACAAAGAAGCATTATCAGTGGTGTCCAGTGATGTTAGAATGCTTACGTGGAACACGTCAGAGATTCTCTGTGAGAATACAGATCTATAGTAGGTCCCTGCTCTGCCTGTCTCCCACAGGGTTCGTACACGTGTAGTCACAGTGCATACTTGCAAACTACCTCTAACAATCCGTGCAAACACCTTTCCGCAGCCAGTACAAAGTACCCGGACCTCCAATCAACGTGTAAAGCGTTGAAATTTCCCAGTATCAAGTGGCGATCACCAGCCGCCCTACGAGCCGTGAAGTCGAGAAGACCCGATGGACCTTCATCAAGCGAATGGCTGAAGACTCTAATCATTACTGGCCCTCACCCATCACGCCTCGACAAAGATGCTTTCACCTGCAGGTCTATTAGATAGACAAGGTTCCAACCGAGGACATACAAAGCCATTTTTCCCCCGAGCCCCGGCTGCCTGAGGTCTGTGGAAAATAATATTTATTCTGCTAGATGTACCTCCAAGCCCCAACCTTCTTGGGAGAGCCATGTCTCTGTTGAGGCTACAGGCTTACTGCCTGCATTCTTACTGGCCTGTCAACCGTCCCTAGAGCACTATTGATGGACGGCCCACCGGAGACACAAGCAGTATCAACCTCAGCCGGAGTCTACAAATGACCACCAAAAACTCCTGTGAGTAAATGTTCTTTTCGCTTTTTTTGCGGCGTTACTGAAATCCTGTGAAGACTAAGCCTAGATTTCTCCTGTGCTCTAGCGATAGATCCCGAAGAAGCCTATACGAGTGACTTAATATGTTCTAGCCCTGCGCTGCTGACTTTAATACGACATTCAGGTGTCTTGTGCTCTCGACTGGCAAATTTTAGCCTAAATGGAAAACCAACCGGCAACCGCATCCTGACCAGCAGAGAAAAATGATTTCGAGGTGTATCGCAGTCATCTCGGAAACGTTCGTAACCAGTAGGCGCCAATGTTGCGATGGTGTGATCTCAAGATTTTCAACACCAATTTTCGGTGGGGACGCCCTAGGGTCCATGTTTGTAACAAGAATTGTTGCAGGTTTATAAGGAGAACAAATAAAATACAATTACCTACATTTTCGAGGTACAAACAGTCTCACACAGTGCATTCACTCACAGGTGTATAACAGCTGAATATCTACACACTGAGTTTCCACAAAGGGAACTGAGAATATAATTCGCATTAATGAATACACGAATGCGTGCACATCTACTTCTTACAATTTTTCACAAATTTCTGAAGACTATCTTGGACATTTATGACGGCCACGCTACACAACAGTTGCCACAGAAGTTGATTGGGAATACGTGAAAGTCCACATAAAAACTTCAGGCAGTGGTTAAGGCGGAAAACAGTCCCAAGGTGACAGCACCAGGAGAAAACATGCGTAGAAATGTGCTTTCAGTTTATTCCATCAAAATTATGACTGTGATATTTCTTCATACTTTGTTTACAAATGAACGCAAGTGTGACCTCAAATACAAGCACTCAAATCAATCAATCCTCATGACACGTCATCAAGTAATGGTAGAAAAAGTAAACTGAATCACCTATCATCTAATTGTACAGTTTACATTTGATACCAACCGGAAAAACTCAACCGGAACGGCGCTTACAGGACATTTCTTTCGCCCAGCAAAGGAGTTTTCGTGACCTCGGCGCAAGAAATCCCGTATTTTATGAGTTAAACAAAATCTCACCCATAACATTTCTACCCATTATAGTTTTCCATACTTTTTGTGGGCTTAAGGCGAATTGAAACTAATTCTGGTTCAGTTTTAGGTGTCACATTGGAAGCATCACTTTGATTTCAACTGGTGTTTGGAAATGCGCTTCACAGTGTTAAGGAAATCTGTCCAGCAAGTTGGGCTTCAAATATAAAGAAACCAAATGATGCAGACTTTGGCTGATGTGTCACAGCCATGCGTGATCCACTGCTGGTTGAAGTAGTGTGGGTCACAAACTCAAGATGATAACATTTTATGCAATGGAAAGAATCCAAGCGCTGATCCTAGCGACACTCATGTAGCACTTAGAGAGGAATCAGTGAGTGAGTGACTCTCTTTGACAAAGATTTTGTGGACCGTAAGCAAACTATGAATGTGTTAATCAGTAACCAGAGGTCCCATAAAACAATGGAAGAGTTAGTGCAACACAGTTAAATTATTTTGCAAGGCTAATGGAAATTGAGTGCGAAAGAGTCACCTTATCAAATGTTTGCACCAGGCTACTAATGCAACAGAGCACGTTCCTTATAGGGGGAGTAACATGTATTCGGCAAAGAGGATATCGCGTCGATTGGATTGCAGATGATGACACTTCTAAATACGCTTAATTTTTTACCAGGGGTGCTGGGCAATAAATGGATTCGCAGCTTCCTCGTTGGCAACCATCCCATTTAAAGGCGAATATTATAACTTCCTTCATCCAGGTGGTCGGAAAAACCCAAGATTCTGAACAGTTCTGAAATAGAATGTTTTATGTTGCAGTATATGCGGCGCAGAAACCTTTGAGTTTCAGAAATTGAATATCATCTGGGTCCATCAAACTAAAAGAGTCGCGCTCCAGAACCGGATTTTTAATTCTTGTTTAGACAAACTCACGCTGGCAACAGGCTGTTAGCGTTCGTTGTTAAGTGGAAAATTGTGACTCAGTGATTACGGGCAAACCTTAGATATAAATTTATCTTCTACCTGCGAATGTAATGTTCCGGGGTTCCATCACAGAGGCAAGTCGCAGGAGGTATTGCACCTAACGTCTTTGTCCTACACAGAGATTTGCAAGGAACAGAGAAGATTGAGTGTATCTGGGAGAAAACCTGCTGTGTGAAATAAAATGTGCATTCTTATCGTTGCTGTACGATGGTTTTTAATAGATCTCAGTTCTCCTTCATCTGTCCATAGTCCGACCGACTTGGATCCACGAACCATTTAGAAAGCTCATCCAGAAGGCGCCTGATAGAGCTAGGGAGTTTGAGTTGTTCTTTTGTGAAATGGTTTTCTGTGGGACAAATATATGTGCTGCTTGCTTTAGGCAGTGTTCTATGGGAAGTTTGAGAATATCCAAATGTGAATTGCAATCTGTAGTCCATAGTCACCAAGATAGAAATTTGATCATTTCCTGAAAGTCAACCCCGTACAGAAAGTGAAGACGTTCTCTTTGAAGCCAACTTGGGGGCCGGTGAAAAATATGGTAGGAAAGGTAAAGGCTCGTTCACCTTTACTTGAAGCGCGCATAAAAAATCACCATTTCAAAATGAGAGCGTTTATGTCTACCAAGGCGCAGATAGGGATCGTTCTCATATTGCGATCAAGATACATTTGTATCTAGCTGAACAATTGCTTGACGAGCTACCTTTCACCCAGTCGACAGAAGGAACCTTGAAGTAAGCAACGCAAGGGAGGTGAGTGAGGTGGAAGGCTGTCGCGAAAAACCTTAGCTGTTCCAAGGTTGATAGGGCACCTTTAACAGTAATAATAATAATGAATATTTTTCGATTAGTGAGAACCATGCCCAAGGCAAGATCAATTTTATACGGGGTTGATGCAGAGGAAATGCGAACAAGATAAATCAGAAGGGCTAAAGTGATGAGGGCAACCTTGGGTTATGCGGAATATATAATGGAAAAGAGAATCAGATGCTGCAAAGCAATGAGGAAAACATAAGCACGCTAGTCAGAAATCAAAACACGAAAGCTAGTTTCACAATGCTATATAGGGATTCCTGGGACTGTCTGCAAGCGGCGGACTAGGAGCCATTTCACGTTTAGGCGCAATACGTGCGTATCGCTGGTGCGAAACCTGACCTGTGTTCATTGGCGGATGTCAAGGGATAACCGAAAAGATTAGGTTGAGGATATGGGAATTAACGGAATGCGATAAATGGATGGAAGTAGTGACAACCAGTCGAAACATCATGCAAAGCGGATAGGACAGCCGCATTTGACAACAATAGTGCCAACAAAATGCAAGAGAAGGTAGAGTAATACGGTAAAAATTATCTCAATCTTTCGATGGATATGTTATGAAGCTCGTTACACACAGAACTGATTGGATTTCTATGCGGCTGGCGGTTAGCTGGAATGAAAGGTGCGCAGACGATAAGTTCTGAGTACAAAATGCTGGCCAAGAATGTACTCGATACTGCTATTTTTGTCGTCGCATCTTTTATTCCTAGCCAGCATTGCGGAAAGAAACTTTGATAAGCTGCAGGAGGCGTTCCGACGGAGGTAGTACCTGTGGTTTTGCCAAATCCCAAGGATCCACTTGATTTGGAGTATCGAAACTGATCAGCGGCATAAGTTCTGTTGAACGGACCGGGTCTGGTTATCAGCGTCCCAACAGGAGTGAGAAAACAGCAGATTTGATGTTGCCAGTACAAGGACGGAGACTGCACCAACGCGTCTATTTCTGGTGCAGGATCTAAAACACAAAAGAGAATGGGAGTCGGGTTTGGGTCCCGCCTTGTTGTTATGGTGATTGTGGAATCGTAGACAAGAGACCTACAACACAATGCTTTTATAGCGTAAAGTTTGGTAAGCCGAACTGAGCTATACTAGCAGCTTTGAGGGCGATTGTATGTTTTGGTTCACCGAGAACGGACCATTCAGAGAAACCAAGCCAATAAACAGGATTTGAAGACATGAATTTGATGTAGTACACGGGTTAAAGGTATTTAAAACCACGGAATGTTTTAAAAACACTGATCCATAAAATAGTTTTTGACAATTTGTTCAATCTCCACTGAGAAAGCCTTAACAGAAAACACCTATGCTAATAGTTGCAAGGGTAAACCCAAAATAGGGAGGGAGTTCACATGTGGCAGCCGCACTTATTTTGACCTGCATTGAATTACTTTTTGGGATTTCTTTAGCACAACTTTGAAACAGGATGAAAGTATGATGCAATAATGAATAATGCTCTAACCAAGTTGAGCAATTTTGCGCTGCGGTATGCCCGTCGACGGCAGCTTTGTTGTAATATTTGTCATGAATCTGGAATAGATCAGTAGAAGCGACCCGGTATGCGCCTTAAATTCAAGCCAAATTTTCGAATTCTGGGTTCTGGTTTCAGATACTGAGGCAGTTTATTCAGATATAAAATAAACGAAGCTCAGAAGAATTTTTTCCAAGTCATGTCGCTAGTCGTCGTTAGCAGAAGCCGGGGATGTTCGCGATCCACTGGGCTGGGATCAGAACCACCTTTATTTCTGTGCCCCATTCAGAGGCTTCCTGCGGGGCCGTGAATCAAAAATAAGCAAAGGGTTTGAAGCGGGTTGGAAGCTGAGGCATTATAATAATAATAGTGTAGATTTCTCGATTTGCGAGAGGCATGCGCAAGGCAAGATCGAATTTTCGCAAGGATGATGCACAGGAAATGTAGATGATAGAAGTCGAATAGGATAATCTGGTGGGAGCGATACTGAGTTATTGCAGAAGATCACTGGAGGGTGAAATGAGATACTGCAAAGCAATGGGGAAAGTGCAAGTGTGCTAGCGAAAAGCAAAAAATACAAAACGCAATTTTCAAGGCTAAAAAGAGTTGCCTGGGGCTGTTTGCAAGCAGCGGACTGCGAGTAATTTCGCGTTTAAGTGAACTAAATGTGCTCATTGCTGTCGCACAACATGGATGAAGCTCAACGGTGGATATCGGTATACGGCTAGAGACATCAAACGTCGGAAGCGTTACGTAATGGGCGGAAACGTGAAGCTGAAGAGACAAGAAGCAGTGGTAATGTGGTAATTGGATGGCAGTGATGAAAACCAGGCGGAACATTAGGCAAATTGGATGAGACACGTTTTTGACCACGAATGGCCGAAATATTTGGGATAATGTTTCGCATGTCCCAAATTGCGGTGGGCTTTGTTTTCCGGCTCCCTTCCGTGAGGACAACACGGAGAGAGGCAAGTAGTTTTGCATGCCTGTTTTGAGCTACCCTATCAAATCGCTTCATGATTTTGCGCGCATGCAGACGCTCGCTCGAGGCCTCCTTTTCACGTTCACAAATATCATGATAATGGAATTAGTGATGGGAAAACCGCACCAGAAATGCATTCTCCAAGGGGACCTCGGCGATCTTCATTCTCTATTTTTGTTAATTTTCTTCCATAACCAAACCGCGTCATCCAGATTTGGGACTTTCATTAATAAGCCCTTTATGATCGCGGTGGCTAGTGCTTTAATTCCAAGCTCTTAAGAAGACTTGACACAAATTATTGCTCCTCTAATCAAAACATGTTTTCATGCAACATTTTGGTGGCAACGAGGAGTAGTGGGTCCCGCATCTTTTCGGCCGCGGAATTCCGATGAGTTTTCCCAGATGAGCAGCCTCTGCATCTAACACAGTCAGGAGTGTTCTCATACCTAGAACCTGAAGGTCCCGTGATATATTATGGGTTTCAGCTTTTCTCCAAACCTGGATTCCATGGCCTTTGAGTGTTGGCAATTTGCTAGAGCGGAATTGTCCATATTCAGATTGGGTTGCCCACCCTCCATTAGAAGAAGAATATATTTAGCGAGTTATCTCTGCAGTATGAAATAATAGGTATGATTCTCAAAATGCATGCGGTTTATGGTAGACATTGATTGCAATTTGGGTCAGATATATAAAGGCCGAAATGAGGAAAATGTTTGCTTGACACTAAGAAACGTATGAGCCTGCGGTTCCATTTACTTGACGGCGAGATGAGCCTTAATTTTAACCACATGTCCGAGAGCCTTTTGACTGTTCGCACTGCTGTTGTTTTCCTGTGGGACATTTCGACTAATTGTGGTCTTCGTTTGCAGAAAAATTGGTCGCAATGGTTTTTGTTTAACCATATGCATGGCTCTCGATTTTTGATAGGCGTGTGCAAGGCAAAAAGAAGTTTGTGCAACGATGGAGTAGTGGAAACATGGGAAAAAAGCCAGTAATGAAATTGGAATACTTGCGCGCACATTGTCAGATTCCGCAATGAGATGGGCTGGGCGAGTCTTTTCAAATTCTATGTCAGACCCAGAAACTCGTTTGCCAGAATTATATGAGACTTCATGGAACCTATTATTAGTCGCGGACATCAAGTTAATTCATGTTTAAATGAATCTCAGGAACGAAGGTTTGCTGGAAAGCGACGGTGGTCGTCACCATACGGCCAGGTTCCTCAAAACTCGAGAGAGTTATATGAAAATCAGAGAAGCCATACTGAGAAGAGGAAAAATGTTTGGGCTAACGAGATGGAGACGAGTCAAATCCAGATTGCGCCTCATAAAAAGGAGTGGAGACTAACTTCACAAAAGAGGGCAATAGAACGTTCAATATGAAACATAGGGACTCATTCAAGTTTGCACCAGACTATTTAAGGGTGACATTTTATGAACAGTTGTGGACAGAAAGAAAAAGAACTCACGGGGTATGACATAAAGAAAGCGGGGATTGCATAAACAGCAAAATCTGTCCCTAAAAGCACCTATTATGGACAACCTGCGTGTCGTCTTTTTTCAATGTCGGGGAATTGGCGTTAGCAATATTAATATTATTAATGTATATTTCTCGATTTGCGAGATGCATGCGCAAAGCAAGATAAACTTTTACATAGATGATGCACAGGGAATACGGGCAATATAAATCGAAGTGTCAGGGGGTGAGAGCGACCTTTGGTAATTTGAAAGGTTTGTTCGTTTTTGTACATTTCTCGACATACGGGAGTCGTGCGCAAGGCGACATCAAAATTTGGCCAAGAAGGCACAGTGAAGATACGGAAAACGGAAACCAAAAATACAATGCAATGTGGTTTTGCTCACAAGATCATAACAGGCAATGTGATTTCCCGAACACGAGGTTGTAAACCAAAGCTCGATAATGGTTTGCGAAGATTTTTCTGTGGCTGATTTCCAGTCCTGTACTGCGAGTGATACTATTTGAATACATGAATTCAGCAAGGTGTGTATCGCGGGCGTAAAATATGGCTGGAGGGCAATGGTTGTCGCCGCCTGTTGGTCGGGATACTCGATAATCAAGAGAGCTACATGGTGGAGATGAGTATCAATATGGATGTGATAACGGAATGGAGATGAGCGAACACCAGACTGGATATCAAAAAGAGCAGTATAAAACTCAAAAATTCTGAAAGCGTACTCCGTTCTATGAGGGTTAGTGAATGGGGCTGATTGCCATAACAGTGGTATTATTAACCCTGCTTTGGACTGTCGTGATTATCCTCCTGGAAGGAGCTATCCATGGCGATCAATGACGTAGTTTGGTTTGCCTTTTTGTTAATTGGGGCTGGTCCCGGGGTGCCAGATCCAGATGGCAGCCTCTTAGCTTGGATATGTGACCAGCACATGGGATGGGGATCGAGCTTTTGGCGACAGGGTCTGCGCTGCATCCGTAATTTCTGTTAACCGATGCGTAGGTTCATTGGCGAGCCCGGAGAGGGGTCGGAGAGGGAGAGATAAGGATCAGTCTGGAGTTTGTTCCAGCCGGCGCAATGGCGAGCAAATACAAATGTGAGTAGTGATAACGAACAGTTTCTTGCAAGCATTTCAAAGTCAAGTTTACCGTCTTGAAATGCGCACAAGCCAGAGCATTTCGGCGATTAGGACGGGTGCTACAAACTTTTCGGCTGCTTACTTCCTATACCGTGCAAGGCTCTGTCAACCATGGGCCGCATGGTCCTTATTCGTAGAGGTTTTTTGCCAACGTTGGACAAATGCATATTGCATTGGCCTGCTAGGACGGTTAGCATAATGTTTAGAGATTCAAAGACACCATTTGCTTTGTTTGCGGAACTCCTCTGGCCCACGGTACCGCATGCGACAGGGGATCACCTACAACGGATCATGTGTGAGTTACCACCGATGTCACTACTTCGGACCGCAAAAAGTGCGCCAATGAAAAAAGTCGCGGACAGCAGCGTGAGCCGAAGACCAGGATGGGCGTTGCCATGGTAAGCCATGGAGAGGAAGAGGGGGAATTATAGTATACCGGCTCATTCTCCTTGTTCACAGTGTAGACGATCCTACCAAACACCGATTCATTCTGTTAACTCAAAGCTCAGACGATCCACACATTAGACTAGCCAGCCCACCTATTTAAATGCACATATATATATATATTTATGCCTGTGAAAATGAAAACCCGGATTCCTCAGTCACCGTCCATATATTTTGGATTGTACTATGCGCCCTAGCAACTTCCTTCTCTGAGCTGCTTGTAAGATTGATCGCTTCTTAATCTGCAGCTGGCAGCTAGGCCAGACTGCCGTCCGTCTTTTTCTCTCTTCCAGGCCTTATAGTCCTGTTTGGATAGAAACAATTCACCAATGCTCTGGCGATTATCCGATCCTTGAAAGACGATGTATCCCTTACCATACCATGCTCAAATTCCTTCCGCCACACCTCGAGTACGCCGGCGTTACCACAATAGTGCGGAGCGCGGTCATATCCACCGCTTTGGCCGGTGCACATCGGGCGGGCAGCTCGGCTGCAACGGTGTGCGGGTGCAACTAGGTTGGTGTTCACCCTCTAACGGAGTTTTTCAGGTTGGGTGGCCAGCACTTGAACAGCCCACCCATTAGCACTGTTGTGGTAAACAGCACTGTAGCTCATGAGTTCACGTGCACAACTTTGTACTGGCTTCCTCTTGCTCCTTCCCAAAATTCTTCTAAAAATCCATACAAAACGGACTCACGAATGGTCAGCATCTTTATTGGCATCTGATAAAAACTGACGTTCACAATGCATCTTGAAATCTGAAAACAGCCGAAGACCGTCATTTTTCATCAACCTCTATTCTCATCTGCGGAATTTGGCAATAGACCGATGCTGCTGGTAACAGTTATTCACACGAGTCCATGAGACATCGTCTCATTTGACTACGGTTCTCCTTCTTCTTTTTCAACGCCACTTTCATCTCTAGACCAGGCCGAAATTTATGAACTCAAAATTGCTCGAAACAAACCCCATGTATCAGTATTACGATCGCACAATTCCCAAGCATTGTTGCCGCTTTCCTTGCTCAACGCACTGTGCTTTCAGAATTTTTGAGTTTTATACTGCTCTTTTTGATATCCAGTCTGGTGTTCGCTCATCTCCATTCCGTTATCACATCCATATTGATACTCATCTCCACCATGTAGCTCTCTTGATTATCGAGTATCCCGACCAACAGGCGGCGACAACCATTGCCCTCCAGCCATATTTTACGCCCGCGATACACACCTTGCTGAATTCATGTATTCAAATAGTATCACTCGCAGTACAGGACTGGAAATCAGCCACAGAAAAATCTTCGCAAACCATTATCGAGCTTTGGTTTACAACCTCGTGTTCGGGAAATCACATTGCCTGTTATGATCTTGTGAGCAAAACCACATTGCATTGTGTTTTTGGTTTCCGTTTTCCGTATCTTCACTGTGCCTTCTTGGCCAAATTTTGATGTCGCCTTGCGCACGACTCCCGTATGTCGAGAAATGTACAAAAACGAACAAACCTTTCAAATTACCAAAGGTCGCTCTCACCCCCTGACACTTCGATTTATATTGCCCGTATTCCCTGTGCATCATCTATGTAAAAGTTTATCTTGCTTTGCGCATGCATCTCGCAAATCGAGAAATGTACATTATCTCATTATCTGTAATTTGTGGTTGAACATTATGAGAGAACTTTGTACCACATACTAGGTTCAATAAGCTTGGTTGATCAATTAGGAAAGGTAAACAACGGAAGTTGTTCTAAAAAGCGTCCTACGTGTCGGGTGTGCGTTGAGAAGACAGGGGCAAGTCGAAAACTGGATGGGTCGGTGGTGAAGCATAAGGGGACAGTCCGGTGCGCTATTTCTCCAGATCGTTCCACAACGCGGCCAGATGCTCATCTGCCAAACTTGGGTAGTGTGGGGTGTCCCCTTTCGCAGGGTCATTTATGAGCTGATCGCAGGCATAACGATTGTAGACGGTGGCCCGCTGCTTCGGAGGCTGAATTTGCCTTTGTTGCTGGGCTCCAACTGACTCCGGCGAAATGGTGCTTCACAGTCTGATGTGTGATCACGAACCGTCGCACGCCGATTTTCTAACTCATTTAGAAGCAGCATGCAGCCCTTAAATACACTCAAAGGCGCAGAATTCCGTTCCGGCAATCTTGACTGCTAAAATCCGTTCACTGCTATCGAAAATGTCTAGTTTGTCCCTGACACTCGAATCAATCGTCCAAATTCATACTTGTTTCAGCTAAGTACAATAATCTCGGACGATCACAGGTGCATCCTATTCATTTGTGTCTGCAGAGAGCTTCAGAATTCACCGGCTGAACGAGAAGTCTGGCGGCTATGTGGCAACACACTTGAACCCCATATAGTCTGGCGAATCCGAAGTTACCCCCTAGATGTTGCTGAATGTCTGTTAACTTCGATTGTACCAAATTTTCTCGAACAAAACCGTGTGATCAAACTAGTCCATACATAACCATTTTTCCCAATTGTGGAGTGGTTGAGCCCATATAGGTGCCTTCCATGGCTCACCTGCTCGACCTTAATTTGGCGCGCTTGTTAATTTTTGCATTTCCTGGGTTGATCTCTTCCTCACCCTTCGAGATGTTAATGTAAGCAAGCCGCGGCCGCTAGAGGTTTCACATACAGGGATCAAAGAAAGCCAAATAGGGGGCATGTGAACACACGGAGGATGGTGGCTTACGCCAATAAGCACACGTCCGACTCCGCCGTATTAAACACCGCGTCTCTTTCATTGACGACTGTTGCTCGAAACCTGTTAGTGTGGACTGGTTTGTTGAGTAAGCGAATCAAGTCTTCGGGATTATGTGGACAATTGTTTTTGAATTTAGGCTGAGTAATCAGGGTACAATGGGTTTGCCAGGTTCAAGTAAGCAGATGAGTGGTGATCAGGAGGGGGAGGTTGGAAGAGTAGAATAAATGGATGAAACGACCACGGAGAAAATTATTTTCCGTGATACCCGGTAGGGCGTCAGAATACCTTATATTGTCATAGTAAATAAACGATTAAGGAATCTATGGAGAGTCTATTTTCGTTTCTAATTATGTTGGCAGGCGATTAGTTCGTAGAAAAATGGCCCCCGGTTCCAAGAAAATTGTTTCGAAGTTTGGCGACTTTGCAGCTTATTTGGCCATGGCTCTTCCATTTGGGTAGGCATCCAATGAGCATGCACTGGTGTGGTAACTCCAAAGCAATTACCATTTGCACCGCACTTGCTAGGAATAATTCCCAATTACAGCTGCGGGACAGACGTGTCGGGCTATCCCAGTTTTCCCAAAAGTGGTTCCTGGAGTTTGGGAACAGGATGCTGGTTTAAAATAGCATTATAAATGTGTAACTTTCGGGAAGGTGATTTCTTTCAGGAAAACTGCACTCAGTGGATCGCGGTCGTGCCTTATGCCAAATTAAGAAATTGATTCATCGATATTTCCGTTTCTTGTCGGATCGGCTGCGTGCTGTATGCATCCTCACGGCTGAATGTTGGAAACAAAAGGAAAAAAGCAGTTAAAAGATGAAACGTTTGATTAGCAGAGGTCTCGAGCACTAAAGTCGTTCACTTAGAATTTGTGACATGATAGGGTGGAAGAGTAGTTAACTGTGCCAATAAACAGACCACAGTTCGACTCCGCCTTTTTCACTGGCGGGTTATACGCCCTTCCAAACAAATAGATCAAATCTTGAAGGAGTTGGTTGCCTAGACTGCAAAAAGCTTTCGTTCTCCATCACCCGCCTCTTGATTCTATTCCTGACGCCATTTAGCTTCCGATACAACTACCCGAGGTCTTAATCCACATGGAATGTGTATGCCGACAACCAAACTCGAATAGTTCTGAAATTTCTCATCTCATCCAAGCCGTCGTTTATCTTTCTGGTCTCCGCTTTAGCCGTGAGACAATTGCAGGTAACTTCAATGACGCTAAAATTTGTTGGCCCTCTTTATCGGCTCCACCTAACCTACTCAATTTTGTTTCTGAAACGCACGCTGAAGGATGGACTCAGCATGTGACTAAGCCCACAAGGTTCCAGAATATCTTAGACCTAGCTTCTACGCATAGCATTCCTAATGTTGAGGTTCCAGTGCTAAAACCTTTACCCGGAATTGACCACAAGATGGTCACGTGTAGCTTTCCTCTCCTTAACAAACCTTCCTCACCTGTGTGTACACACCATGCTGCCTATTCCTGTACGTCAAATCGTTGGGACGAAAGCCCTGACGCTCTGCGAATCCTTGATTGGTCCAGCTTCCTATTATTGCCTGACCCGCAGAAAGCGGCAGACGACCTTCACGCAAAACTTTTTTTACTATCAATCGTCTGTCTACTCCGATCACTCAACATAAACCCAAGAAACCCAGTAGGGTTTGTCGGCTCCAGACGAAACTTTTGAGGGTTCGAAAAATTTTCGACAAAGCGGGAGACTTCCCGCTCTTAGTGCAAGTCAGCCGCCTGCAACAAGAATTTCTTATGGAGTCCGAACTAAGGTTAAAAATGCAAAACATGCTAGCTGTTGGTTCGCCTAACCCAGTTCGGAAGACTTCCCACATTTTCAAGCTCGCTCGCAGCCCAAATCATCAATTATCCCGGTCCTCATCATGTTTAATAGCTTACGCATCGAGTCCGCTGTAGACATCGCAGAAGCATTCAGCGCATATTTTTCTTCTACTCTCAATGACAATCGGACACTCTGAAAACCACCCCATGTTAACTTTGGTTAGATTATCCTCCATCTCCTTCGACTTTGCTGGCATCATCAATGTGATGAAATATGCCAGGCCTTCCCACAGGCCTAGCCATGATGGCATCCCACCAGTCCTATTTCGCACCGCTGGTCCAGATCTTCCACTGCTCGTTCTAAATCTGTTCTCGCTCTCCATGTCTGGCGCTACTTTTTCGCCACAATGGAAAACATCCATTATTGCTCCACATCGCAAAAATGGTTCCATGCATGAACCTGAAAACTTTCGACCCATTAAACACACTCCAGTTCTATCCAGGCTTATGGAAAAGATCGTTAAAGAACAACTGGTTAACTTCCTCAATACTCAAAACCTTATCAGCTCCTCCCAACACGGCTTCCTGAGGGGCCGATAGTGCCTCACCTGTCAATTTGACTTGGTCACCCAAAGTGCTGATTCCCACCCATGGATGCTGATAATCGTTTTTGACATGTCAAAAGCGTTTGACCGCGATTTCCACTCCCGACTTCCGGCCGAAATTAGGACTTATGTAATAAAAAATCCCCTTTTAACTTGGCTATCATCCTACCTTTCCGACCACCTTCAAGTGGTCAATATTAACGGTTGTTTTTCCCAGCCCCCTGTAATCGAGAATATGCAGCGTGCATTCACTAAAAATCTCCTAGGTCCTTCATCTAGCTTAAACTAAAAGGCCAGATGCGAGCTGCTTGGACTTGAACCATTGTGGCTTCGTCGAGTTAAATTAAACCTTGCATTTCCCATTAATCTTTGAAATAATAATGTCCTCTCTACTACAACCGTTACACGCGACGCTGGTAGTCCCCCATATCCACTTCGTAGTAGATACTACTCGTTAAGAATACCCCTGACACGACTATCGATCAGGGCTAAATTGTTTACAGTTGCTTACTCTAAACTGTGGAACAAACTCCCTAGTTCCCTGCGTTCGTGCCCAAATTTAGCCCAGTTCAAAGCCCAGCTGGCAAGGTTAATGGATGTCCGGTTCTTAATTAACCTGACACGAGCTAACATTGGACTAAACAAAGCTTACGAACATGGGACAGAATTTTAGTTCGTGGCCGAATCTTCATGTCATCTTATCCTCTTTACTGGCAGCGGGACTAAATAGGTTGTTCTTGGTAGCCCCTAACCTTCAACCAAGCCTAAAACTGCTACCTTAGCTCACTCTAGTTACCGCATTTTACGGAATAGATGCACCATGTTGCAGGTACTTCGCCGCGATCCAATAATCACCATAACCCCAAGCTGGCACTTAAGCCAGACTACGTCTCTCTTGCGTTTCAGATCTCGCATACACAGCAAACGCGCTGCCAGAGCTTTCGTTCTCGTAATGGCGATTCCAAATCTGCTACCCCATCAATCCTTTTAGGAACCTGTTAGCTAGAACTGACGCTCGAGTTCTGGCCCGGTCAACGGTAACTAGGCGGATTATCGCACTGGATATCTCAACTCGCATCCTTGCGGTCGGGCAAAACCGCGGTTACAGCTGCCTCCGGAACGGCTTGCGCACCTCATATTGCCCACCCGTTATGCCGACTAAGATCAAAAGATGTGACAACGTAAGTGATAGCACAGAGGAAATTCTTGGCTAGTGTATTTAAGGAATCTTCATACACATTTTTCTCTTATCTGACGCGCCTCCCCGTACAGCTTAACGTCATTCGCATGTAAACATAATCACTATCCTTGGAGTTTCATATTCGAAGCTTCACGAATTTCGTTTAGATAGTTTGAGACAATCTTCCTCAAATCTCAGCGTGTTTGAGCCATTTATTTTCAACTACGTATCTCATCCAATTTGCCTAATGTTCCGCCTGGTTTTCATCACTGCCATCCAATTACCACATTACCACTGCTTCTTGTCTCTTCAGCTTCACGTTTCCGCCCATTACGTAACGCTTCCGACGTTTGATGTCTCTAGCCATATACCGATATCCACCGTTGAGCTTCATCCATGTTGTGCGACAGCAATGAGCACATTTAGTTCACTTAAACGCGAAATTACTCGCAGTCCGCTGCTTGCAAACAGCCCCAGGCAACTCTTTTTAGCCTTGAAAATTGCGTTTTGTATTTTTTGCTTTTCGCTAGCACACTTGCACTTTCCCCATTGCTTTGCAGTATCTCATTTCACCCTCCAGTGATCTTCTGCAATAACTCAGTATCGCTCCCACCAGATTATCCTATTCGACTTCTATCATCTACATTTCCTGTGCATCATCCTTGCGAAAATTCGATCTTGCCTTGCGCATGCCTCTCGCAAATCGAGAAATCTACACTATTATTATTATAATGCCTCAGCTTCCAACCCGCTTCAAACCCTTTGCTTATTTTTGATTCACGGCCCCGCAGGAAGCCTCTGAATGGGGCACAGAAATAAAGGTGGTTCTGATCCCAGCCCAGTGGATCGCGAACATCCCCGGCTTCTGCTAACGACGACTAGCGACATGACTTGGAAAAAATTCTTCTGAGCTTCGTTTATTTTATATCTGAATAAACTGCCTCAGTATCTGAAACCAGAATCCGGAATTCGGAAAATATTTGTAAGATTTGTTTTCGTCCCATTAACTGTCTGGTGCAACCTTGAAGGTTTTCTGCTGTTTAATCTTAAGAATTATTTTGACTATTTATTGTTGTTGAATACCATTTTACATCCACCTAACTTGATATACAGTGTGATTTTGACTCTTGTCCATCCCGCTACTGCATCCAAATAGATCTTCATCTTTACCATTTTACACGGCTGACTCTTGATTAACCCGGCCATCATTTCTTCCCAGCCAAATTATGCGCCGGCAATGCGCACCTTTGATGCCTTTAAACATGGATTGACGCGCAGTGTGCGACTCATAGTCAGCCCCAGATTGTTTCGGTCATGGATCATCCAGCTCTGATTCGAAGACCAAAAAGTCGCGATTAGCCCATCTTATTGCAGGTTATGTTCATGAGAGCACAGAAACTGCATCTTCACGACTAAATTTTTGTTTAACGATTTTTACTGCGCCATCTGTGTGTGAATTTGATCTTGCCTTGCGCAATAATCTCAAATTTCGAGAAATATGCTCACTCTTATTATCATGGTTATTATTCTTATTAACTCGATATTGCTTTCACCAGCTTATCCCATTCGATTTCTATTTTCTACATTCACTGTGCATCATCCTTGTGAAAATTTGATCTTGCCTTGCGCATGCCTCTCGCAAATCGAGAAATATACAGTACAGTTTTTATTATCTAATAATGCCATTGCTGAACTGCAGACGCACGACGCATCTGACGTCACACAAAGAAGGGCGAATTCTTCTAAATGACTGATATCCAGGCCTACCATTCGCATCGTCCGGAGTGTCATCAGCGAGCAAGCTCTCAGTGTTTAGTAGGAATTAGTAATTTTAGGGAAATAATAACTGACGAGAACATTGCACTTCTCACACTATAGCACAAGTATTTTAATGAAGCACCTGCAACTGGACGGGATCGCTTTGACTTTCAATTAACAATTTTGACTGCTTCTGCTTCTAATTTGTGGATAACCTCATTAAGGGGGTTTTTGCACTGTCAGAATAATAATATTATTACCGCTGTATGCTTCCCTTTTCTCGCGGGTCATGTGCAAGTCTAGATCAAATTTTTAAAGGAATGATACAGAGAAAACTTGAATAATGGAAATTAGAAATGATACGGGAATAAATGCTACCCTGGATTACTCGGAAATCGCCAACAGAATCTGCAATGCTATGAGCAGTACACAAATATCCTCGAAAAAAATTTAAAACTGCACAAATTGTTTCGCAAGGTTGTACAATATGTTTCGGAACTGTTCGTGGGCATCGCAGTGCAAGTTATTTCGTGTTTAATTGTATTAAATGTGCGTGCCGCTAGCGTAAAACTTGAGAGAAGCTAGATGGTGGGTGTAGAGATATGGCCAGAGTCGCAAACGTCAAAGGCATTAGGTGATGGACAGAAAGGTTGAGCTGAGAAGGGCAATGATCGGTGTTGTTATGATAATTGGATGAAAATTAGTCAAAACCAAGAGGAACATCATACAAGGTGAATAAGGATATCAAATTTAACAGCAATAAAAAACCGGTAAAGTGGTGAAGAATCTGGAGGAATATTATCAAGTCTGCTGAGCAACCTGGAGAGCAAGATTTTGTGGAAAGTTCTGCAGAGAGAAAAAATAGGAAGTTTCAGGACTTCCGAATTCATCCCTATACTGCTGTTGGCAAACTGGACAGAGCGGTGCGATGATGAAAACATTGCTGAGGGAAGCAAAATGGTTTTAAACACACCGCTCGAGGTTATCCACTTGGCTGTAATTTTAATATCGCATTTTAAAGGGGCGCACAAGACATTGCAGCTCCAATAGTAACCATGTTTTCTAACAATCATGAAGATCCCCCTAAGTTGAAGAATCCAAGTGGATCAGCGACGCGGTTTCCGCTGAACGCATCAGTAAATGAGCGCCAAAAAATTCATCATAAAGCAAGCCACCTAGTCAATCCCACACCGGATATCAAAATAAGCTACGACACTGGCGCAGGCCGCATGAATGCGTTTAGTTCCACGTCAGATGCACCTTGCAGTCTCTCCTGCCAGCAAAAATAATACCCACTGCTCTACAATCTGGATTCTCATCCACAAACCTCATCATTCTAACTATGTAAATGTGTTATCACTCACGGCTCTATCCCATCTATTTCCCAAATTAATTCTAACACGGTCGCCAAAACAGTGTGGCAACACCATTCGGTCCCGTTTTCAAATATGAACATTAACTATCATCCCCACTTCCGAATTTTTATGTAAGACCTACAGAAAATGACATTGTTCGTCACCATCATCCAAAGCAATAACTTCATATATATTACTATATTTATCGGAAAATTCGAGAGGCACGCTTGGCTGCACGATCAAATGTTACAGGGATTTTGCAAGTCACATTGAACAGGCAAGTAAACATTTAGGTACAAAATGAGAAGAAATAATAAAACAGGCATATCAAGAAGAACACGGTGTTTATATGCACCAACGATGCGTATCGCAGGTGCGGAGTTCAACTAGACGATGGTGGCGGGTGTGGTGTCTGCAGTATTCGGTTTTTAACGAGTCCATAAAATGGACATGAATGTTAAAATGTCATGAAAGTCTCCAAAGATCTTGAGTGCAAAGCAAAACTTATGAAAACGGACCAAAACAGCTGACGGGAAGAGTATTGATGGCCTATAGACACCCTGTATTATAATGGACATGAAAAAGTACGCCGGCTATCTTACCATGGATCCTGGAGCCAAAAAATAGTCAAAAGCCTGTTGAAAAATCGGAGGGACGAGGAACACTGGTGAAGAGTTTTGGCTAACCGTTACTCTAAGACATGAAGAATGGAAATGTCGTCGGCATTGAGGAGTGCGGATCGATGTGATATGCATTGAATAACATATATTTGAAGCTGGTTGGCCAGCGTGAAACAAAAATGGGTTTTTTTGCTCCTTTGTTTGCGTTTGTGGGTTTAGCTGATAGGGAGTACCGGCATACTGATAGCCGTGGATGTAGACGGGAAAACTGGGGTGAAGTGGCCAAGCTGGAATAAGGTTAGTCATCATCAGTTTCCATTCAAATTCCAGGTCCATCCACTGAAGTGATTTCGGGCCAGCGGCGTTGGTGCTGCAGTACGGAGTACGATGGCCGCGACCATTGGTGTAGAGCTGGCTATGCAGTGTAGGTGGCTGGGAACAGATGGGGAAACGGCTGTTTCCAGCCATCGATTTGTAGGAGCAGACTGATTTCAGAACTTTCCTTTACTGTTTAGCAGGTGCCGTAAAATCAGTAAAGGCACTTCAGGAAGAGTCGGTCTTTCATGTTGAGTCAGTCATCAAACCTTCGTTCATGGATGGCTTGGTTCTCCTCTTATTTGACCACTTGAATGCATGTGGTGAATGAACATGGAACTCTATCCAAGCCTCGTCCGATTACTGATGGGGTTATTCAAGGAAGCCTACTAGGTGCATTACTGTTTCTCTTGTAAATGAACGACATTTTTCACATTGTTAGGCATGGTATTCCTTTTCTGTTTGCAGACGATATAAAACTTGTACACAGTTTTCTCACTCGCCCCCACAACAGTATCATACATAACGTAAAAATGATCTACTTTTGCCTGACTCTTGGTGCACAGCTTAGGTTATGAAATACCTGGCTGACAAAAGCGGATCACTTGCGCACAAAAGCTGCATTCCTGCAGCAATCGCTGAAATTAACCAAGAAATCATTTCTTCCCCTCACACTGTCCGAGACCCGGGTTTGCATTACTCCAGCATGTTAAACCAGACAGAACACAACCTGATTCAAGTTGCAAAAGCTAAGGGACTAATTAGGTTGATGCACAAAACTTTAGAAGGCAAGAAAGCAAGTTATTAACATATAAAACACAATAAAGACCTATCCTGGTTTCCTGCTCCATCGTGTTTCAACATGCAACAGAGCAATATATTCAAGAATGGGAATGTTAAACGAACATTTACAAAACGACTTCTGGTCTATCTATCACTACCAAACTACAGGAGACGTTGCACAAAACCACATCTTGAACACTTGTGGGTGCGTCGAGTTCAAATTAAGCTCCCATTTTTATCAGACTATTGGTAAAAGTGCGCGCATCTATAAACCCCAAGAAAAGGACAACCCTTCCCATGGCTTGCGGCAGGTTGAGTTCCCTGTCCCAGTTCCATGTCGATGATAGTACTCAGTAAAACGTCTCCACCATTAAATATTCTTCCATACGGAAAAAACCACCCCAACATATAAGGATGAAGTCTCTTGCATCCGCTATTTCTAATAGCAAAAGCACGAAGACAACAACCATATAAAATTTGTTAAAATTGCACGATCCTTAAACTCAAAGGGAAAAGCCCACGGGTCTGGTCTGGGGCACTAACAGAATGTAACGCTTGAAGTCTTATGCCTGCCCATTCAGCAAGGTCTAGCCATTTTTATTTAAATTGGTCTTCACAAGTTCTTGCCATTGTGGGCATAGGTAGAGAAACTCCTTCTATGAAGCAAAGTCAGAGCAATTTTTCAGTTAACATTCGACCTTGCTTAATACTTTTACAGCAATGCACATAAATAGACACAAGCATTCAAATCATATTCTCAATTACTCACAAACAAGCATATAATGTCCTCACCCAAACCATTTCTTCTGGGTGCTCATCCCAAGCGGAAAGTTTGACATAATTTACTGCCTCATTCTGAACAACGTTTACCTTTTCTCGTTCTTATTGTTGCACGCACCATAACCTTTAGCTGGAATACCTTCAGACGGCCAACTTTCTCACTAATTCCGTTCCAGATGAGCATGTTTGCACTCCTATCCCACCAAGGGTTTGCTGTCCAGGCTATGACCCCATCCTCGCACGTGTCAGCACACAGTGAAAGCAAAATAAGGTAAGGCTCAGATTGATTACCCCAGGACGGAAAATGGGATCTGTCCCACCAGTGGCGATAAAACGAACATTGCCGTTAATCTGCATAATTAACCAAGAAACCAATGACCTTTTTGCAAGTCTGTCTAGAAATCGTGGCCACCTAATCTCATTCAAAATGCTAGCGATCTCTGGAGCAGACAAGTCCTTCTTATTACACTGATCTACTGCTGGAGCTGTCCTCCCGTGGCTAACATGCCCACCTCGTTGACACCCAATGGATATGAAGACACCCACACTTAAGTCATTTATTCAGATTCCTCCGCTATCATCTACCTCAATCATCACCCCAGTTTTCCCCTCGACAATCGCGGCTATCAGTATATAATTACCTGCAGTCACTTAGGCCGCCAAATGCAAATGACTGAAGGAATCGTTTTGTTTCGCGCTGGCTTACCAGCATTAGAAATTATCCAAAGTAGACCATATTATTCATCAACCTCCTTAGTGCAGACGAGGTTTCCATTCGTTATGTCTTCGAACAATTTCGTGCCGAAAATCTTTATCGGTATTCTTCTTCCCTCAGCTTTTAAACATTTTCTTGGCTCCAAGATTCACAGCAAAATGACCTACGTTCTTTTTTATTCCCTTTTTAATACGGATATCTATCGACCAACCCCACTCTTTCATCAGGCTGTTTTGTTCTGTTTTGACAACTTTCACCCTGCATTCATGGCCTCTAAAGGTTTTGTACATGGCATTTTAACTACCATTTTCATTTCGCGGACATATCTCGACACACGCGAAATCCTCCAGTTGAATCTTTTGCATGTGATATGCATCTTTAGCGCGTATAAACTCCTTGGTCCCTGTAGAATGCCAATTTTGTTATTTCTCCCCTTCTCTTCCCAGATGTGTAATTACTTGTTCCATGTGAGTTGTAATATCTGTGTAATATATGGTAATGCAAAAACTGACGCCAATTGAATAATTCGAGAAATATACCAATATATGTCCATACAGGGTAATGTGTTTGCATTACATGAATTCAAGTCGGACATTCCAGTATCTGGTGCAGCGATCTCTGGCGCTGTCCTTGTTGTTTACTACGAACGAGTGTCTACAGTGTTCTAAATTGCTCCGCATTTAAAACAAAAACCGAGCAGTGGAAGTCCAAAGATGGGGAAAAGCGGATTTCCTGTTCCCGGTATGAAATCTCGAGCATTCCAAACAGCGCCCTTAGCTGTAGTTTTGAATTCTGTTTGACCCTTGCTTACCAGTTTATCATTCGGTTATTCGGTATATTCTACGTAACAGTTCTGAAAGCTGTGTCTAAGGTACTCGAAACAGTTTAGTGATATTATTTTAGCCTTTCAGATGCAATTATTTCCGGTGAATTAATTTCCGCAGCAGTATACTTTGCTTTCGAACAGTCAAGTGTTTTTGCTTCTCGTTTAGGGATGCCATGGGCAATTTGTCTTACCATAAAGTGTTCTTCTTTTGTTTTTAGCCGCCAGTATCTGTTTCAAACACTAAACATGCCTCGAGTGTCGTACACATGTCCGTCCGAAACTTTGGGAAGTGATTGGCTAATGACAGCTTTCGGCGTATGCAACCGTTGGGCATGTGTGAAGTGCTCCGTTGTTCCAGACAAGCATTTGGTTGTTTATCTACGACAAGACTGGATGAAGCGGTGGTATACAAATCGTAAGATCGCCGCAAGATAAGCATACAAGCTAATTATCTTCAGCAGATTCCAACAAAATGGAAGTCGTCCAGTAAAAATGGTGCAAAGGATTCCAGCACGAGAGGCATAAATGTTTCCTTCTCGGGGGTGGTTGAAAGACCAAATGGATGTTACACATACCTGTTCTCCAACAGGGAGAGGGGTGGTATGGCCAAAATCCTCAAAATCAGAATTAAAATAAAGGTGAAGACTGAGGTCGTTACGGCTTGAGACTGCAAAGAAAACCAGAAAACTGACGAACTTTTCGACTGAGAGCAGAACCGAACCTAAAACACTAGAAGAGCAAAATAAAGGTATGCCAATTATAATTATTACTATAATTATAATGGGTATATTCCTCGATATTCGAAAGTCATGCGCAAGACAAGATCAAATTTACACACAGATGGCGCAGTAAAAATCGTTAAACAAAAATTTAGTCGTGAAGATGCAGTTTCTGTGCTCTCATGAACATAACCTGCAATAAGATGGGCTAATCGCGACTTTTTGGTCTTCGAATCAGAGCTGGATGATCCATGACCGAAACAATCTGGGGCTGACTATGAGTCGCACACTGCGCGTCAATCCATGTTTAAAGGCATCAAAGGTGCGCATTGCCGGCGCATAATTTGGCTGGGGAGAAATGGTGGATGTTGTCACGTGGCCGGTTCATCAAAAGTCCAATCGTGAGTCTTCACTGTTGGGTTTTGTAGCTACTATTTTGCCATTCTTGCATTATTCGCTAATTGTGTGCGTTTTCACTCGTGTCTCACCGAGAGTCTACCATCCAGTTTCTGGCTCCATCCTCGCACGTCACAACACACCGTGAAAACAAGCTGACACAAAGTTTAGATCAGCTATTCCTGGACGGACAAATACGACTTGCTCCAGGTCCACGATGAAGTAGACATTGCTTCTAATCCTCATGAATCACCAACTTTGCAAGTCTGCCTAATTATTGAGGCCGCATAACGGGTCCAAAAAGCCCGTGATTCTTTGAGCGGACAAGTCCTCCCGATTGCACAGATTTACTGCTGGAACTGCCCGCCCTTGTCCAAAATTACTACCACTTTCACGTCCGATTGCAACGAAGGCAGCCAAACTTATATCCCTGTTCCAGATGTCGCAATCATCGTCTATCGCAACATCACCCCAATCATCGCCTCGGCCATTGCGTCTACCACTATGCCGGCACTCCCTATCAGCTAAACCCACAAACGCAAACAAAGGAGCAAAAAAACCCATTTTTGTTTCACGCTGGCCAACCAGCTTCAAATATATGTTATTCAATGCATATCACATCGATCCGCACTCCTCAATGCCGACGACATTTCCATTCTTCATGTCTTAGAGTAACGGTTAGCCAAAACTCTTCACCAGTGTTCCTCGTCCCTCCGATTTTTCAACAGGCTTTTGACTATTTTTTGGCTCCAGGATCCATGGTAAGATAGCCGGCGTACTTTTTCATGTCCATTATAATACAGGGTGTCTATAGGCCATCAATACTCTTCCCGTCAGCTGTTTTGGTCCGTTTTCATAAGTTTTGCTTTGCACTCAAGATCTTTGGAGACTTTCATGACATTTTAACATTCATGTCCATTTTATGGACCCGTTAAAAACCGAATACTGCAGACACCACACCCGCCACCATCGTCTAGTTGAACTCCGCACCTGCGATACGCATCGTTGGTGCATATAAACACCGTGTTCTTCTTGATATGCCTGTTTTATTATTTCTTCTCATTTTGTACCTAAATGTTTACTTGCCTGTTCAATGTGACTTGCAAAATCCCTGTAACATTTGATCGTGCAGCCAAGCGTGCCTCTCGAAATTTCCGAGAAATATACGAATAAGATAATTATTATTATTGTGGCAAACATGAAAATCAAAATGTATTTAATTAGGGGATGAGGGAGAGTCAAAATCACATGCGATCGTTGGAGAATTGTAATTGACTGCATTCAATGATCAAAGTAATGCTTTAGTTGAGACAGAGGGAATCCTCCAAGGTTGCATCAAACAATTTAAGGGATGAAAATATATGAAGAACTGAGAACAGAGAAACAATGGAACTTAGAAAAATGTCCACTGGATTTATGCGGCTTGGAGCGGATTGTGCTGTGCGACGGGAGGTAAACGGGTACGTGTAAGAATTACAGTCAATCCTCAAATACACTCGCCATGAATGACCTTTGTGCTGTCCTTGTTTAATATCGGAGAGCAAGGTGTTCTGTGGCGGTAGGGGTCGGGATGTTAGGGGTTTGCGCTACATTTCTGTATTGTGAGAAACTGTCTGGCCAGTCGTCATGGTCCATCTGAGCTAAAGCAGCCGTTAAGTCACTGGCTTTGAGTTGTTTGTCCTAGGGTTACGCGGCCAGGTATTCAACAGTCAGGTCAAGATAACAGGGTTTGAGCTACTAGCGCAAAGGATGGAGTGGAACTTTCGGCGACAGTGTGCGCTGCGACGATGGACAGTGGCTAGCCTGGAAAAGAGCCAGAGAGAGGGCGGTCTGTAATTTCTTCCAGCTATTTATGCTGAGAAGATCTCACAGACCAGCTTATGCTTTGCGCTAGTGTCCCGCAGCTGAGAAAATCATCATGTTGTGAAGTTCAGCAAACTGTTAACAGCCTGCATGGTAGCGTACTGGCTAAGGCGTTCGACTCAAATTCGTTCATGTCATGGAGAATAAAAGGGGGGCCTTGGAATAGCTGCAGCTAACCCTGAGCCCAGGCATCAGCTCAAAGGGAACGCCATACTGCAAAGCGATGAACGAGCCACATATCCTTAAAACGTGCACTGAATGACGGTCGCAGTAGAGGATGTGCTTGAAAAGCAGGAAAAGGATGTGACATACATGTTTGCAAAACCTTACCGAAGGTGGGGAGGACGGCAGTCGTGAAGGTTCACTGATGAGATCTGATGGCGATTAGACAGAGGGAATCTCAGTCCTGTGCATAAGTACAAACAAGGATGGACGAGTGAAGCCTTCCGTAGAACCCGTAGCTCTTTGCTTGCCAAGGTAATGGTGAAGAACGTATAAACACCTAGCACATTGCATCGGAGGTTCAAAATAAAATAACCTGTTGGGTGAACCAGGTTAGGGAAGCAAATGCGGTAGTCGTTCACACTATTGCATGCGCCGTAAGGAGTAAATTGATGGAATCACCTGACAGGATGGAGAGGGTGAAGCCACATTGGTTCGTGGTTCCGAGACGTGGCTCTCTAAACGGGGGGCATTCCGCAGGATGTCTCATGCTTATAAGGTTCATTTAATTAGACATGCTGAGGGGCGGGGCTGCTCTACTAATTAGAGAGCCTGACACACATAGAGCCGAAAGTAAATCTGTGTAACGCAAATAGATGTACGCGGTCTAGGTGAAGTTTCGAAGTAGGCGAATAACCAGTGAATATGTCTACAAACAACCAAGTTCCATGAAGGCGGCAATGAGCAGATGACACGGACACTGGAACAGACTTTTGCGGGTGCTAATATGCTGATATTACTCAGGATCTTATTCACCTAGGGATTTAATGTGATGCGGAAGCTGCCTATACATTACGGAAGGAGATAAGTTCTTACGAATGATGAAGGATGGGACATTAACACAATACGTGGGGAAAATAAGAGGTCCAGGTCAAACAGTCAGTTTTGACTCATCCATTAGGTTATCATCAAACATGAAAACGACATCCAGAAGTTAAGGTTGTCCTACAACCCTGGGCATGGTTGATAATTTAATGATAACTTTCCCGTTCCCAATTGGGCAGGAAAGTGCTGCGCAAAAAGCTGCTCAAGAATTTCGGGAGGGTTGACTTGGAGAACCTAAAGATCAGCACATGACTACTTGACTGAGTTGCGGGCAACCAAATTGTGGAGATGGAAGTGACTGGATTAGTGATCAAGAACTAGCTTCATCAGCTCCAGCATAAATTTATTTCACTAGGAGGGAAAAATCAGAAGAATGAACCAGGTTGGTGGAATTCGGTGATAAGGGGATCAGTAAGTAATAGCGACAGGGGCTAGAGAAAACAAAGGGGGCTGGAGAGAGTGGGTAAAATAATGAAATCAGACGATAAAATCAAAAAGTGTGGCGAGAGGGAACTTTGAGTCGATGTTGGAAAGAACGATGAAAAAGAACTCCAAAGAGTTTAACCAGCACGTGAAATCAAAGGAGGCAATTAGAAGAGGTGCAGGGACGCTCACGTCGAGGGGCTGAGTGGGGATCTATGAAGGTGCTAGTTAGGCCCAAGTCCTCACGAATACACTGCAAGCGTACCCCAGTACGGTGGAGGTTACGAAATACCAACAGGATACCTAGTTGCTAAGACCAGGACAAGCAGGGGGCACCTTAAGAGATAGACCCGAACATGTGAGGACCGGAAGAGGTGCATCAGACTACCTCAATACCGTTAGCCAATAAAGTGGCCTTAATGGACCACGGTGGACTACCACTGGACCCGGAGATATCTGTTGTTGTGGCTACCCATAAGGGATTTCTATTCATAGGGTCAGAAAATTATCCACCCGTAATCATCGCATGCATCCATTACGAGTTTCTCTGGAGGGGGGCTAGGGCGCACGTAAGTACTAGACGATAGAAATCTGAGATGAGGTTACGGCAAGACTCGGTGATGGAAAGGTTGTAGCTGTATGCTACTTAAATTTGAATATGGGATCGGCTGGTCATTGACTGGCGGTGCAAAAGATTCAGTCTTTCGGAACTGAATGCTCGGAAGTAAAATGGGTCTCAGATTGTTTGAAGAATACACCTTTCTGCCCCAAAGTCAAAAAGAATAGTTCAGAGCGATTCGATGCATCAAATGGTGTACCACAAGGGTCAGTTCTTGAAAGGTTACTCTTCATCTTCTACTTAAACCAACCTGCATCATAGTTAGCACTGCCACGCTTCATCTTTGCGGATGACGTAAAAATTGTGGAAGCAAATAATAATGAAGGGTTGACAAAGGAAATAAGAAAAGTGTTTGATTGGGCTAGAAGGCGCAGTATGTTGCTAAATCAGAGTGAAATTCATTTACTAACTAGCGCCTCAGAAGGACTGCCTGATGGGGGCGAAAACTGAGCTTTCTAGTGGTGCAGTTGGAGGGAATGAGGATCTGGGAATGGTCGTGCGGGATGACCAGTACAAAGCTGCTGTCCGAAAAGCAAGAGGATGGCAACAGGTCACGGTACGCGGCATCTTACGAGAAACCGGAAGTACTCAGTCCTCTGCAAGAGGCCCAAGTCAGATCACGCTTAGGGTTCTGCATGCCGGCTTAGGCAAAATGTCTAAGACAAGATGTGGTTTGCCCCAAGAATGTTAAAATGCTAGCCATTAGATTGCCTGAGGGACGGAGAGGCGAATCGTAAAGCAGAAAGCTGAAAGTCCTAAAAATGTGCTCGATGGAAAAGCGTGGTTTCAGGGGCTATATGATCAAAGCGTTCACGATACTGAGGCGTTTGGCGAGGGTAGACTGTGACGACATGTTCGGGCAAGCAACCGAGAATATAACGCGAAGCATTGGAACAAAGTTGTTGCCGACCTACTCTTAGATGAATATGCGTGCAAATACCTTCTGAAGCACAGTTGTGGAGATTTAGAACGAGCCAACTTCGGAAGCAGTGGGTGTTGAACGCGTCAACGGCTTTAAAACATCTCTACATAACGCAAGGCACGCATTGTACCCGGAATTAGGAAGCCAAGGTGGGCTATGAAGAACTACATCAGTATGGTGTTATAAAATAACGGAACACGAACACAATGGATGTTTTCTAACTTCAAGGGTGAGAACAGGTCTTCATCCAATTACCATTTCAGCGGATACGAAAGTTCTGAGGCAAAACAAACTTCAAATGGAAAACAGAACTGACATTGGTGGATGCCAAACTTTGGGAATACCGTCGAAGAGGACCTGGACGCTCGACTGCCTGCTGAGGTCAGTACTTTTCTGTGCAAATGAACTAAACTGGTCTCACGTGATAGCGCGATTTTATGAAACCTATTTATGTTATCGCGGTGAAGGATGAGGGGTAGTAGAAAATTGCAAGGTCGGTTGTTACAAATGGAACTTTCCTTCAAGTCAACCATGGCTGAGACCGAACCATCTTGTGGTGGATCTGAAAAACATGGAAGATAATTCTCACCAAGGATTTCTATTATAAGAAAAATGCCTCCTCTGCCTGCCCAGTCAGCACAGGTGGAGCTAGAATCGCCAAAACAGTCTACTAAGGACCCTTTTTCTGAAGTGGCATCATGTCATTAGGTTTTCTGGCAAATGTGCTGGTAAAGTCGCAAAGTGAACATTTCGGGTTTTGTTTCCCCCTGAAGGCCGCAGTTGATGGTTTCCGTTCGGGAAAATTCAAAAAAGTTCACCGAATATACAAAGAAGTAGTCCATGTGGTCTCCGTTGTTCTAACGAGTCTTACTATGCAGTTTTAAAGAGGTCCGGTGAATTCGAAAAGCAATCCAGAAGGGTGCAATTTTAGTTTCAAAAGGTACATTTAGGATCGTCTTGTAGTGTGCTTCTGGACTGTTTCGCCGTGTTTTTTTTTGGGAGGGGCATCTTTGCCGATCATCACCCAGTCGTTTGGGTGCGCGACCAGATGTGAAGACGAGAATAAAGCTGAACTAGTACCATCCGCTTTTACTTGAAGCCAAATGGGGTACAAAGTTCAAGATTTCGCGTGCGTTGAGGATGTTTGTCGGCCCCATGGGTCCGCTGCAGCAGCACACGGTACCTCGGAACGTCTCTGAACTGCAGCGTTTTAATCCCGGCGTTTTGAATTTTAACAATTAATAAGTGAACTTCAGATGAATAAAAAAATTCAATACTTTTAGCTTAAAAGAGTAAAATTATCTATTTATCAAGACACAAGTCAATACACTGGTTGGAAAATTGTTCGTTGACTCAATTCAACGTACTGCCTTTTACGTGACTCCAGTTGCTTCCTTGGAAAAAGTAACAACTTGCATGCAGTTAACCCAACAGTTTTCAACATAGACGATTTCGGGACTAAATAGAAAATATTTCGAAATTATCTCGTGGTTAGAGAAAGTTATGTGTGGTCACCGAGAGCAAGACTCCCTTATTTGGCAGTCCAGTACTGGACTCCTGCTCGAGTGTGGTCTACATACCAGGACGTGTACAAGGAAAGGCCACGGAGCTGTTACACGTTGTCTCGGAAATATTACCGAGATACTTCCTCTGATACCTTAGATCTTTTATGAAATTCTATCCCCTTGTCTAAAAAATGCCAACAAATCTGACCCCTTAAATTCTGGTAGAATTCCTAGCAAAGGTGAGAAGTTTTGGTTCAAAAACGTTCTTGATACCACATCCATTGATAATTTCAGTTCCACATATTTACTGAAGTTTCTCCTGAAGTTCATATTCATAATGTTAGATGACTGATAAAAAGGCCGCAGAACTAAAGTCTCCAACTAATCTTACTTTTACGAGATATCTATAATCAGTTATGTTTAGAAAGTACTATTATATCACATGAATTTCATCTGCTGTATATTTAGTGCCCAAAATAACTCATTAATTTTTCAGCAGGGAACATTTTTCATTCACTTTGAAAACTACATAGGGACTAATTTGAAATGAATCTGTGCTCGTTTTCTGACTTTGCAGCCAATAAGAATGACTATCTTCCTCAGAGTTATCTGAAAGTAACCTGAAATTAACCAAAACCTCTTTCTCAAACATAAGCCGAATTTCATGAGTATTCATACTTTAAGTATCGCAAACAACCACTTATGTGAAAGTATGAGTCCACTTTGGTAAGCTTTAGAACCCACAGGCAAAACAATTGTTCTTTTGAGTGGTCCATTTACAGTTGTCTCAGTGTTCTTTTGTAAAGCATAACATATTGTACTCAGCAGAAAATATAGCAAGAATCCTTTCAAATGAGGAGACAATAAAAACTTGATGACGCAGTTTCCGGTCTTTCTATATCCATGTCCTTCCATGTAGCCCTAAATCAAACAAAAGTATAAGAAACTACAGCGCCACAGCTGCGTCGCAGGCTTAAGAGAGAAGACTTCCCATCGGTTGAATTTGCATCTTTTCAAAAAATAAATGATTTTCTTAAGCTTTTTTTCGGTAGATGATTCAAAATACACCGGATGATCATTTGAAGTGGATTCTTGTTTGACGTGCTCCTGAAATGAATGTCTGCTTGTACTCTCCCGGCTGTCTACATCTTACGAGTAACAGCAACACCGCAGATTGTGTAACGATAATCTCCCTTGTCACCTGTTTTATCACCGGCAAGCAGCATCAGTTGTGACGAGAGGCAAAAAGAGCAAAACTGAGCGTAACTTATAACCTAAAAAGTAGAATATTTGGAGGTTTGCACGATCATCGTTTACTCGCCCTTTTCGGTTTCTGGTTTTTGGCATTACGGCGTTTTATAACAAGAAATAAAAATAAACTTATGTAGGCCCTGTTTAATTTTAATCGAGCATGATAGTATTCGATATTTTTGTAAACTTAGACGTAACAATATTTGTCGACAAATAAGTTTATTCCTTGTATTGACACAAGACTGTGTAATAGTTGTGTTATCTTGAGAAATAATGGGCCAATAATGTCTCCTTCTATGGACTGGATCGTCAAAAGTTTGAGTTCCGGAGTGTAGCTTGCTCGAAACATAGCCACCAAGATTCATAGTTAAATGGTTCTCTTTGAAGGTCGCCAGGTTAGTTTTGCAGACGCTGCGTTTTATCACAGCACCCACATTCAATAGCACGAAATCTCTGATGCGTTAAAGGGGCATAACTTGTTTATGCACAACTGAGTGATCAAAGAAAGGACATTAACTGTTCCATTCGGAGATGACCGTTATGATAGGTCAGACCCAAAATGGGGAGTGTTGCTACTTAATTAATATCTACCGACAAACTTTGACACACTAAAAGGCAAGTACACGCAAGTCAATTTCTTTCAACCCGCTCCAAGAAAAACGGAACGCAAGGTTCCCAAAAACAGGCAGCTATATGGCTCCCGACAAGGCAGTTTACGATAAAATAAATAATGTGATGCAAGCCGAAGCAGGTGATAAAAAATACAGTGCAGACTAGTATCAAGCCGCCAAACAGATGAGATTGATGTAACTCAGTTTGTACAACCGTTAACCTTGCACGAACAAGAACTAACAACCTTATAGCACTAAATACTCAGACAGACATAAATAAGGAGTAGCAAACTTTGGGTATGAATCATCAAGACGAAGCCTTGTAGGAGGTCCGATGAAAAAATTGACAAAGATAATCTGTGTTTCAGCTTAAATATTAGGGCTATTTCCGTAAAAATACCATGCAATTTAGCAACACAAAAAGTTAAAAAGTTAGTTTTGAAGTGAGGGATGCGGGTAAGCAGCTCCGCCAGCTTCAGCATAAAATCAAGGAAACAATTGGTCAGTGAATATTGTTGTCCATCTTGCCACAATTATACACTTATATCGACCATTGTGATACGTTTTTCTGCATGTTTGTGCGTAAATCTTACGGTCTATGAAATTTACTAGTCAGTGTGTCATTTAGGGTTTTTCCGATAAAGTAAGTACATGTGCGCCATGAGAACTGCCTGTTGGAACTTGACCTTGTTTTTTAGGAAATTGTGTTTGGGCCAAATAATACAGCAAAAAGTCAATAAATCAGGATTGTCTACATGTTTTAGTGCTTTTCAGTTGACAGCAACCATTCAAGAGAATAATGGTATGGATAGTCAAACCTGAAATTATAATGTGAACTCCCTCCTGAATTTTCAACTATGTACTACCGTAATTTTGAAGAAAATATCGCATATGCACCTGAAACGTTTGAAGATCTCTATGTTTATGCCAGCTTTATTTGTTCTAAAGCGTGGCCGGTAATCGTGAAGCCAGCTGCAGAAAGGTCAAGGAAATATGAAGTTGTGCATGTAGCACCACAAACCCCTTTCCCACCGATACTTGTATCTGACAAATCCAACCCTTCCCTTAGTGAAAAAATATGAAGTTATTCAAAGATATGCTTGAATTTTCATCATATAGTTTAGCCAAGATTTGAAGTGCACTTCAGAATGGATGTGAATAATCCTTGAGAAACATTTATGGTTGAGGTTCCTAAGTAAACGCACCATGCCCTCAAACAGAAAAAGAAAGAGGAATAATGAAAAACCCTCTGCAGGAAGACACACTCAGTAGTGACAAAGAAGGAGAAAGCTTTCAAATGCAAGAGCAACATCGACTGTGCCACTTGGCCATATCAATGAGTGTCTCCACCTATCGTTTAGGGAGCTCTCCTGGACCTCAAGCTCAGTACTCTAACTCCAGCTATACTAGCCAGTCTACTAGTCGAAGGTTTCATACGTTCTACTCATGTCATCGACTAGCCACTGCAAACCATACTCTAAGCATTGCTCGCCTCGGAAAATAAAGTAAAATGAGACAGCCGTTTTGTGGGCAAGGCGAAAAACAAGTCTCAATCACATAAACCTACTTTGACTGAGTGCTTGCCTTAGATGTTGAACCCTAGGATCCGGTATCTCAGAGGTAATCTCTGAGTTACTTCCAAAATTCCCCCGCCATATTCTACCAATGTCACAAAGACAACGTTGTTCAAACATCGAACATCTCTACACGTCTTATGCTCTCAATGGTCATGATTCGGAGCCACTGAGCAGCACCGACCTCACTGTTGCTGTGTATACTCGACCTTTGATTGATAACCAATTGTCACGTTGACGATGCATATGACACAGATTAGTAAAAACCAATTGATCTATATAAGCGGAGACATTTTATCCCGTATATGAACACTAGGTAAAATACAAATACCCATGTAACTAAATCTATTCACCTTATTCGTTTGCTCCACTGAGAGAACAATGTTCGACATTGAGTCAAGTATTTGGACCACTGGAATGAGGAAGTGGGAAACGTAATTCACTGGAGGGACACCGGCCACGTCACAATGCCACCGCCAGAATCTCTAGGCTTTTCGTATGGAAAACGTATGCTAAGCGTAGGCCCGTGGCGTCCTTCACATTGCGGCTTCCTTTCTACCACCGTTCGTTCGTTGAATTTGCTCAGTTTACTCGCGACTAACGTCAGTCTGCTGCTCATTCCACTATCGCCAACCCAGAAGCTTCTTAAATGACATGCATTGCCGCCTTATTTTGTGTTGCGGAATTTTCGCGCAACGTTCCCAAGCTAGTAATTAATGCGCTGTTATCTACAGTCGATACTCGTTCAAATTTTGTTGAATTAGTCCGAAGACTTTAAGTAAAGATCCTCTTAGGTTTCACAGTTTCTGACTATACGTAAGCTATGTTCGTCTGATCCAGATGAGTTTGAGAAGCGCCCATATTTCTCAGGAACAATGGTGGAATAAAATGTAGCGGGTCTAATTTTGTCCTAGAGGCAACCTACGACCTCTGATTTTATGAATCCTTGTTCCGGTTTATATGTGAATATAATCTGCTTTCCCGAGCTGCTATAGCCATGAATTTATAATTATCTACTGATCATGGGTTGACAGTCAATGTGGAGAAAGAAATAATATTAAGGACCAAAAGCTTTGTTTTACTCATGGCTTGCTTGACTGACAGTTCCGGTGATCCTTCTTTGTAGGTTTGACGAAGAAGTAGAATAGACATATTTATACCGCCAAAAGAGGACGTTAATGCAGTGTTTTGTCTCTGTTGATTATTGTAATAAATTTAAATACAAGTCCATCACTTACAGTGGATAGAATTGTGCATTGCTATCGTTTGTGGCGCAATACCTTAGAAGTGAACCATCCCAAACAACGAGACACGACAGATTAGTACTAAAATGCAGCTGCCCTGCTTTCATGATTTTCTGATGAAAGTTATTCTAAAAATTTAAACGAACACGCATTTTGGTTAGAAAAGTTTTTGGCAAATAATTTTGCACTTGTTTTGTTACGAAGAAAGTTCATTTAAGTGTTGTTATATTTGTTATGAATCTAACTGGAATTTCTTGTTCGTTGACAATCCCGTGAGAGGTGTATCAGTATCTGCCGCGATGAATGACTCATTTTACCACAGTGAATTTACTTGCCTTTAGCGCTTGAGAGGAACCACAGACGAAATAATCCCTCCGATGCATCTCTAATGTTGCGTCCGAAATACATTTCTAATAAAAAACTATAATACAGT
Source organism: Fasciolopsis buskii (assembly GCA_008360955.1). Lineage (NCBI taxonomy): Eukaryota > Metazoa > Platyhelminthes > Trematoda > Plagiorchiida > Fasciolidae > Fasciolopsis > Fasciolopsis buskii. The sequence goes on along the minus strand of LUCM01009895.1, from coordinate 153,540 downwards.
TTTAAACATTGAAGCCTAAGGTAAAATAATGCTACCTGTTTGAGTTAAGTAGCTTAGCTGCCTGACCCATAGTTGCAGAAGAAGTGTCTGATTGAGTATCTTGCAAGCAACGTATTCTCTGATTTGTACCTCAAGATAAAGCGTAGTTAAATAACCAAATGTTGGTCGATGTCTTTCGCTGTCACCAGTGAAACAAAAAAGTCATTCAGCGGCTTTTGCTATTAGGGTGTTGTTACTCCACTTGTCCCTTTAGAATGAAGTGTGAGAAAGTCGAGGCTCCAGCTGTAAAGCTGGCATATATAAATCTTCTAAGGCTTTTTGCCGAGACCACTGTTGTATCTGCACGCTTTTTTACCTGGATTTGTGATGTGCACTGATTCGGCGAGCAGGCGATTCCACTGGATGGATCATGGAAGAAAATAATTGGTTCATTATCACCGAGATGCGGAACCGTCTAAGAATACACGCACCGAGAGACTCAAGGTTTATTAGCAAGACCATCTGCTTAGGAAGACTGTATCTTAGGCCGCGGCTCAACGGTTTTCAGCATTTATCTTCAGTTTCTGCACTGAGGGGCTCAAATGTGCAGAGCAGTTTCCATTAAAAATGACACAAATGCGCAAAATCGAGCGACAAAATTACACGTAGATTGAGTGGGATGACATTATTTCAATGATTATTTACACGTTATTTCCTGAGATCCCGAAGGAACCGAGGCAATGATGCGATTTTATATTAGCAGCCATGTACAAAATCAGTTATGCTTACACTTGTTCAACCGGCTGATAGTAGCTATTATGTGAGGACGTTCCTCACCTGAGTGAGATTTCTGTGGAAACTCCAAAAACTTTTCCGTTAGCAACCACATTTTCCCAATCAGTAAGATATATCAGTAGAAATCCCACATCAAGAGGTCATCAACTTACGTTTAACTATTAGTTTGTGTTAACATCCCCGAACTAGTGAATAGTCATCTCAACCCTTAAACTAGGGGATTAGCTGATTTGTATTTAAACATCGCTTATATAGATCAATTGGTTTTTACTAATCTGTGTCATATGTATCGTCAACGTGACAATTGGTTATCAATCAAAGGTCGAGTATACACAGCAACAGTGAGGTCGGTGCTGCTCAGTGGCTCCGAATCATGACCATTGAGAGCATAAGACGTGTAGAGATGTTCGATGTTTGAACAACGTTGTCTTTGTGACATTGGTAGAATATGGCGGGGGAATTTTGGAAGTAACTCAGAGATTACCTCTGAGATACCGGATCCTAGGGTTCAACATCTAAGGCAAGCACTCAGTCAAAGTAGGTTTATGTGATTGAGACTTGTTTTTCGCCTTGCCCACAAAACGGCTGTCTCATTTTACTTTATTTTCCGAGGCGAGCAATGCTTAGAGGATGGTTTGTAGCTGTGATGTATCAAACTAAACTATAGCACGTGGATGGAAGGTTGTTGGTTGTGCAAATTTATCTGATTTGCTTGACTGCATCAAAATTCGATTTACTTGTATTAGTTTTAAATAAATCCTTGCCACCCCTAACGGTCCTGCGGAAAATGTTGGCGTCACATCGTGGATATTCTAAAATTTATGTTTAATGCTCAAATTCTGGTGGGCCTCGTATGCCTTTCATTTAGAACTTTTTCGTGATTTTGTTCTGCATAACCTTTGTCTAAATACCCCTGTCCCCCGTGGATATCTTACAAACCTTTGCCCACATAATGCCAAGCTGTTCTCAATCAAATATTACAGTGGCTTGCCCATTATTATTATATTTTATATCGTAGTTAGTAACCCTGAAAATGTATATCTGTATTTGATTTGTTTTTTTCAGGTAATGTCATTGTTAGACGAGGAGCAAGTGACTAAATTTCTAAAACAAAATCCACAGTTTGTTGAACGTTTCATTAAAGAGAATTTTGAAAAAGAGTTACTACTTCATCTTATAAACGACTCCCAGGTTTCAAAAGAAACTACAGGTGAGTTAATTAATAGATTCCTTGGTGAAACTGCATTAGTTAAAATATTCCGCATCATTTGTGAACACAGGGTTTAGGATACGTGACAGTCCACATATTCCACAAAAGATACCAGGTAATAAGTTTGGGCTTTGTTACTAGTCACTAGGCAGGCATGGTCCCCGGACTGTTAATGTATTTATCGTTCTCTAAATCACTAGGCACAACTGTGCAACCAACTTAAAACTCCCTTCCATGTATATATATATATATGTATCGCAGCAGTTATTCGGTAGCTCTATGGACTACTATCAACCATTGCACGAGCTAGTCTAATTGAAGTGTAGGGAATCAGCACTTAGTAATATTCAAAGAACAAGAAAAATCGTGAGTTGAACGTCGTAGCCACTAGGCTACGGACCAAGTAGTAAAGCTCCATGGGTGTTTTCTGTTGTATTTCGGTTTCGTATGGGTCAACTTTATATCAATTATAATGATAATTTCGGCGGCGGTCAGTGGTCGTGAAAAATCAGTAATCAGTAGGCCTGATTTTATGGGAATCCTCTCGGATAACCGAGTTGCTATGAGTTTTGATTTTCAATCACTCGTGCCCTGTTCACCTCCCGGTTCAGGGACGGTGCATGCGCATCGGAGATGATTCGCAACTCAGATGGAGTACAGAACTCCCATGAATGTTCAACGTTGAGCTGAAATTTGATAAAGATGAAACCAGTTATTATTGTGAATGATATAATGTTAATAACACAGCGTTGTTGGTAGATGTAATGCGCCAACGTTTCGACTACCGTGGGTAGTCTTTCTCAAGGCAAGTTTTACAATCAAATGACTCAGTCATTTGATTGTAAAACTTGCCTTGAGAAAGACTACCCACGGTAGTCGAAACGTTGGCGCATTACATCTACCAACAACGCTGTGTTATTAACATTATATCATTCACAATAAAAAACCAATACATGACGCATCGATTTTTCGATACACTCCTTACGTCGTTTGGTCCGGATATTTACAAACTGGTTACCAATCGAATTGCTCTGGGAAAAAAANAAAAAAAGCATGAAACCAGTTCATTGCCAGACTTTTAATTATGCATTCATTTTTCTTGACAAATGTTCATGTTGTTGCCCTTCGCGTTGCTGGAAACTTCATTTCTTCTGATGATTTCAACCCGATCACCACAAATCTGACTCCGTGTTTCTGTTGGGATGATTTATGATATTTACCCATCAAAAGTAGCTGTTCTAGACAGCGAGAACACCAATAATCCTTTTTTGGTTTTAATCAGCCCTAACTGGCTCCCTAAATTGTATGGTATGAATCGTATTCGCGAATCTCATAGTAGATACAAAATTTTATTCTAAACTATGTTCTGCCTCACAAACGTAAGAGAACTGCTGTTTTTGTTGTTCTTCTGTTTATTGACTGTGATTTGGTGTTTTGTTTACATTTAAACAAATATCAAGAGAAGGAGTTTTTGTAGAAAGGTTATCCGAGATTATGGAAATCGTTCACGCATTATTATCAAAATTATAACATTCACAGTGAAAACGACACATTGCCCCCTTACGGCAATCGGTTCGACATTTACGAATATGTCAGTAAAAGAAATAGTTACCTTCGGCCTGTATTACTATGACCTGATGCGGACAAGAAGTTGGCTAAGAGGTACTTAAGTGTACGTGCCTTATCTAGCAGCTAGTCGTTATAGTCAAGTGTAGTGAAACTTCATCCAAATACAACAAATGGCTCTGCGAATAAAACTCACAGCGGTTAGAAAACGGTTTAAAAATTTGTTCATAAATTCAAAACTGCCTTCATTTGCGTGTTCAGAAAGGTATTTTAAATGCATTAGAATGAAAAAAATTTGCTTATGGTTTTACTTATGGTGTTTTACTTGCGGTCGATCGAGTTTCTGTACCTAGAGTTGGTTCCGCTTCTCTACTCTTTAGAATACCAGTTTTTTTTCATCTAGTTTGAAGAACGTTATTCTTAAATCCGTCACAGTTCCCTTGTTTTCCTTAATTTTCAAATCGCCATGAAATCAATCACCCTGTGATATGAACGCTAAACTCGCCATTGAGAAACTATGGAAGTACCGTACAGCTGTTTAATCCTTGTTAGGAACCACCAGTGGCGCATATCCACCGCGCCTGAAGCGGGGCACAAACCATGGAAGAGAGATTCTGTCACACACCTTAGCCATTAAGCTAACTCCCAGGCACCAACGATTTGTTCAATTTCAACATATGATGACTAGCACATATTCGTCAATGAATTGCACGGCCACAGACCGTTGGCGTACAGCAGTTGACCCCTACTGATAAATGACTTAGTTGCAGGTAGCCTGAGTGGAACAAAGGCTTTGGGCATGATCGACAGACTTGGCTACTTAGTACCTGTTAGCAAGAGGACACAATGTTTCCAAGGTTTCTCAATGGTGAGTCGAGTGTTGATATCACATTGTGAATGATTTCACGAAACCATAATATCCTATTATTAACATACAAATTTTTAAATCCCTAGTTTATTTACTTTAGTTTTCAACCTAATAACTCGATAGCTACCGCTAGAAGTTGTTGCTACAGCTGCTCTAGAAAGATGCAGTGGGTTATTTCACACTTAAAGCTTTTAATCACTTTCATTTAAAAAACAATGTTACATCAAGGGAGTTTCTGCTGTTTCCCATGAATGTTTGTTAGTTTCCCGTTTCATAACTTGATTCTTTATTGCATATTGCAGCATACAGTGGGATATTGATCTTCGAAGGGGCTGATTGACACCTAAAAAGTACAGAAATATAGATCCGTTCTGAACCAAATCGCAGTAGGGGTATCAGCTAGCATCAACACTTACACAATCAAACTAACGTGGCGGCGCACTAGGTAAAATCTGCAATATTCCATGAAAACCTGACATTTTGAAAGCCCATCTACACTGGCTGACCCTTTATCCGTTTCACTGGGACCAGGCAGTTCACTAGTCATCTCCTTTTTTGTTTTTGTCCGGTCATCTGCGGAACGCCAAGCCGGCTCTAATAATAATGTTTAGAATCACCACCAAATATCAGCGACGGATGAATACGAACATTGCTCAGACCAAGTTGTCTCCTATTTTTGGTCATGCTGACCAAAGGGGAAGTCAATCTACCGTATTTTCCCCTCAGTATTACGGATTTACATTCTTGATCTGTTGACCTTAGTAGAAATGCTAAGCAGGAGACAGATTATTTGTAGGACTATCTGACTGCCGCGACAAAAGACAGACCAATACAGCGGAGAAATTCAAATATGCGCGGGTTTTTCGACACCAAGACACCTCCCTCATGATATTTGTTTCAGCCGTTGGATTTAAAATCCGCGGTATGCACTACCAATCACCTGGTGTCACTAGCTTCTAATGATTGTTTCACAGCCGCTTATGAGTATGGGCAGATAACAAAATACCAGATTTTGCTGCTGTGGGAGAATTTTAGTCTCGCATTACTTGTCTCAAAATCAACAAATGCTCCTTGGCTATTAGAGATCGCTCGACGGTGGATTCGTCGGCGCGTTCCAGTCGATAGACACAAACAGATGCAAAGAGCTAATACCAAACCTCATGCAAATTCCGGCGGCACGAGCAATCGGCGACCACTTCATCTGATTGGCCACCAACATCTAGGTGACAAATAGCCTCAAATAGATAGGAGAAATGCAGAATGAAAGATGGAACGAGCTGGATGGTAGTGGTTATGACAACCAGTCAGCGTGAGTGAGCCGTGTTATACTGAAGCGACTTCAGTCATGTGATGCTGAAAGCTACCTAGCGAGACAGCTCAACCAGGCGATGACTCGGAGAATCGAAGAGATATAAGACAATCAATCAGAGATGAATATACACTCATTATTTCTGTAGTTTTCTGACTTCTGTAGTAGACCGGCGTTTGTGCTGACCTGATTTGAGCGTTCTCATCGAAGTCAATGGAAAACGATGATCGTTGATTAGTGCTGGACGCGAGTGTCGATTAGCATAGTTCTCAAGAAGTATTCGAAGACGATCAATCTTTCTTCTTCCGCCAACTTCAAATTCCGAGACTTCAGACAAGTGGAAAAGGCACCCTAACAGTTCTGCATTGACGGTTAGTGAATTAATAGAAACGCGGACGATCACGAAATTACCGGCATCAGTTTGAATAGTTGTTCAAAACTTTTGACGAGTAACCTTTTAGCAATCTAAAGCACTGTTCATGTTGAGTATTACACTCCAGTGACGTTTTTAAGGTACTGTCGTAACTCGAAATCAGACGGATGGCAGCAGTCTGTGTCCATCTATCTATCCAAATTCAATGCAATCAAGAAAATATCTTTAATTTCACCTAGTCCCCTCCAATTGTGGACCTGATTCGAAACACTCAGAATGATCAGAGTGCATTTCGGTAGCCCTATTTTTATCCTCCAGTATCGACCATGTATCCCTTACTTGTTCTGTTGCTACGACCTGCATTTCATCAAATATCCAGTATTAATGAATATAAAGCCATCCGATAGTCTTGGGAGATTTGGTAGTGCAACACCAAGCTGCACAGTCATTAATTTAATTGAGGTAACCCCACAGAGTTTAAGAACCTGCAGGTAGTTATTTCCACCTTGTTGTCCTCCAGCCACTGACTCCGGTCTACGTTACCAGGATTTTGTCATTTTCACAGTGGTAGGCAAGATGCAGAGTTCTGGTCCTCGATGCGTTTGCAGGTTACGGAAAGGGAACTATCATCATTCTGGTGGTCTTGATTGCCAAATTTATTGATCAGCAGCTGTGCTGGTACCCACCGGGGAAAGTAAGCCTCCTGATCTAAAGTGATTGAAGAACGCATGAGTTGTAAAACATGGCCACCCGCTTCCCGATGGCATTTTATACTTTCAGGTTTGGTTTGCTGCTTTTCAGGATAAATTATCTAACAAACGGTTCGAGATGAATCATGCGAATCGGTTTCACGAGATCGGTTTTTACAAAGAGGGCAATTTTGGGGGGAGGGTGGTACATCAGTTGAACCCTGCGCAGAGTTCCCATTTTCTTTCTGCTTCTCGTGTCTTCCCACTTCACACTGTTTCCAATTGTAACAACTTTGTAAAAAATTAGAAAATAATTGTCTTCTCGGAGTGTCCTAAAAAAACAATTTCTCGATACGTGTGCTCGCACCATCACCTGCTTATATTTTGCTCCCAGTAACGACGATACAAGTTTTCCTTGCATTTTCTCCACCCCAGCGGCCGAAAAATATCACCTCCGGTTGAGTTTCACTCTAACCCGAGGTTTTGATTATTTCTGTTTTGCTTTTTATCGCCTATAGCTACGATTAGATGTTGACCATCGGAGTTAGCAATAGGGAATTGTATAGCTGAAGAGCATTTACTAATGAAAAATGTCGGTTTGTCAACCAGATTGAGACAACGTAATCAAATTATCCAAAAAATTGCAATGGTCTTAACTGAATAACTCGCATTGGGAATGGACGGTGTGTCAACTTAAAACTCATACTGACGATTTCCCGGGAAGATTTTCTGCTACTAATCAGAGCCAGTCAACCACACAAATGAACACATAAGGGACAGACTATAGCATCAGATGCTTGAGCGAAAAGAAGCCGTTTAGTTAGTTCCCGAAACTGCACAGGGACGATGAAGGCCTTGAACTCAAGTTTTTCGGGACAGCTTTCCACAATGAAGGCTGAAGAAATCTAGATATATGATGTGCAAGCTAGAACTCATGAGCCAAACGTCGGCAAGTGTACTTAGCAAGTTACCGCATTTACTTAGATGGAATCGAGATGAGAGCGAACAATCGTCAGTTATTGGCCCTGACTAATGGAGTAGCTTTTTCTAGATAACAATATTTTTTGACGCAACTTTGGCCGGACCATTTTATTTATCCCCATCGTTGAACATTCGTACCAAACGTCTGTGGAGATTCGTAACTCGTTTCAATAATTTAATATGAAGTTTGACATCCTGTGTTACGGTACAGCTTTGTGGCCTGTCTGGTTGTTTTCGTCACCCGGTTCGTTGAGAGCTTAGATACATTTGGTTTCGTAATAATAATCAACAACATATTTTGAAACAATGATTATTCATGGAAATAAGGCACTCAATAGAGTAGACGGTTCTAGTTCCGTGTCATCTAATGTGCGGTGTGATTCTGAGTCAGCAGAAGTTAAATTTGCTCATTATTGACTGGAATTCAAGTTATCATTTGCATGTGTTTGACTTAATATACACCTGATCATAACACTGTGAATGAAATGAGATTTGATGAAGGAGAGAGCATTTTCGGCAGTAAGTTGTTTCAGGAAGGTAACGCGTGAATTCGTTCTTCTGCATCAGAGCACCCCGTTTGGCAGCCTGAGCTATCGTCCTGTGTCATTGTTTCGTTGATTTATTGCGGGGATTTCGATTTAATTATGGTCTCCGTTCGCCGCTACAATCGTCCTGGACTGTGACCACGCGGTGTTTTACCTCAAAGATCTAATCCATCAAGTAGAAGCACTAGTGCTGGCTGGCAAGCAGCTCTTAAATGCAACCCACCGGCCACTATGTCCATTCCGGCTGGTTGAGTATTAAAATCTGGTTTTTCCTTACGAAAATGCCAGAGCTGTCGTTAACACTAATATCTCTAATCACTGAACACGGACACGGTTGATTCACTCGTCTCCGTAAACAGATTCAGAATCCACCAGCGGGACAGAATTTCGAACAAGAAAACTGGAGGTTGTATGGCAACATACATGAACTCCATATAGTCTGACAAATCCAAAATTACTCCCCAAAATCGAATTGAATGTCTGATAAATGGGTTTCCTACAAAGTTTCCTGGAAGAAAACGGTGCAGTCATAAAGGAACTATACAAGACATCGCTTGGCTTACAAAATGCATCAAAACATTTTCTTATTCCCTTTTAGCATTTACCGTTCCACTTAATTAAGTAAGGTCTGCATATTGTCACAGATTATTTTAATCCTGCATCGACCCTACCACTGACTGTGTGTGATTTAGCCAACCTCGGTGATTCTACCACCAGAAGCAACTCCATCTTAGACAAAGCTTTTACCAACCGCCCTGATTTATTTCCCCTTAAGTTACTCACTCCCATCTCGAGTAGTGAACATTGGTCCTCTGCTTCTCCTAAGGCCTAAGATATACCCTCGGTGAACCTTCTATTCTTTCAAGCAAGCAGGCCAAATCCAAACTCACCTCCACCATGTTTCCCACAACAGTCCTACTCTAATTCGGGAGCCATTTTCTCACCCCTCTACTTATTTCTATTTTGAATCTACGCTCAATGGCATTGTCACACTTTTCACAGAGACGGTCAATGCGATCTTTGATATCTGCTGTCCTCCATAAACCTTATTCGGCTCAACTGACCATGTCTTCCTAGATGCTGAAATTTCTAAGGCGACGACGCAAACATTACTTCTACAAATCTCGTACTAACTCAGGTGTACGGTAAATTTCCACTCTGATAAAAGCTGTAATTAAACGCTTGGATACGATATTCACTGGCCAACCCTTGATAGGTAAGAACAGAAGATCACTGTGACAAGGCATTCGACTCTTGTGTGGGAAGAAAATAAGGCGTGAAATGTCTTCCGAATGTCGCCGTGTCAATCATGCTTTCATCCACCCCTTCACCTATACCTCAGTTGTATTTGGACAGAGTGATGAGGTGGTAATTGCAGGCTATTCCAGGAAAATGTGTTCCGGTTACTGCACGCTACTAAAATTATCACAAGGTTGCGTCCTGATAATCTTCCGTCAGCTTTTTTAAGGCATGGTGCTGGCCTGTGATCGATGCATTCCGTTCTTTGATTAACACATCAACCCTCTTAACTTCTATCCCTGACTGCTGAAGACCTGCCCCCTATTGTCCCCACCCAAAAATCTAACAGTTCTGCTGCTTTAGTTAACCGCTTTCGCCCTATCGCCTTAACATCTTCTGGTCTTAAAGTGACTGTATATATGTATGTACATATATTAGTCATTTTAGATCTGTAATCCTTTTTTTGAGTGTACAATAACTTTTAAGCCGGTTCGATCAGAGGAAGAAGTTTCCGTCAACGGACAGCATGAAATGTTTCTTATGGTATTTAGAATTAGGCAGATTACCGTACTAAAATCTATTCTGTGCCAGAAAGACAACTGTGACCAACTATTGTTCATTCAGCGTTGGTATCTGGGACAAGCCTCCTACTTCACTCGTTTATCTTAAACTTTTGTGGTACTTAGTTTCAATTACCACGTTATCCCTCCTGAAAAAACTTACACCAGTGATATTGAATATAACGCGTTTTGTCGTCCTTGCCATTTGTTGTCCGATTAACATAGCATATGGTTTCACTTGCGACCAAAAACTGTGCTTGAAAGTTTGATTTTGTTTCCAGCCGACATAGCACATGGAAAAAGACATTCATTACGATCAGTAACAAGTTGTGATTTTAAAGATGGTACCTTGAGATTGTGACATGGTCGACCAAATTTCTTCAATATACCCTTATTTTTGTTCGTGTCTTTCTTAAACCAAAAAAGCACAAAATCCTCCAAGACCAAGTAGTACCGGTCGTTTGCGACTGAAGCTGCCCCATTACAACCCAATACCATTGAATATCCCGGGCGTACTAGTACTTGGTCACAAACAAAAGGCAGAAGAAAGTGGCTCGACAACAAACGCAACCGAATATGCACGGTGCGAATCACCACAAACACGTAATGAGTCTTCTCGAACGGGAAAATCTCGACGTCCCAAATTGTCCATTCGCGCCGGATCGAGAAGCCAGTCAACGGAATTGGAAACAAACGAGCAACCAGTTGCAGAGGGAGACATGAAAGTCATGGACTTAATAACTCCAGGGCAAGATGTCGCTGCTCCTCAGTTGACTCCAGCTCTAGAAGAAAAGTCTGCAGAAAATTTGGTTGTCCAAAATTGTGAAAAGGTTAGCCGGTCAGAGCAACGCCGTTCACCTCAGTCCAACCACAATGTCGGCACCCACAGTGGACTTGGAACCACCTACGACGAGGTCAAATCAAAATATCTCCCGTTGAGATCATCTGCATTCCTGTCTTCCCATTTGCTATTGGCTGCAAAAAAGGGCGATATCAGTCGAGAAATGATATTCTCGGACTTGACCGCTTCACTGTGTGAACGTAGGCTTTTTGGTCATTTTGCCATTGTTTTTGCCAAGTTTTGATTCTCTGCCAGTGAGATCGCATTAGGGAGAGATGCAGAAGTTGACAGGCAACTGAATACCATTCAGGACTGACTTTTGGATGTAAGCCCTATAGCATGTGGTTGGATTAGCGTGCACGTTGAAATAAATAACTATGAGGCCGATGGTCCTACAGAAACTACTACTTAAGATCTTAATTCACGGTAGTTTGCCTTACGTTCGTTGAATGTTTCTCTATTTGCCAACGAGTATCTCCTAGATTATGTATTTGGAGCTAGTGACTAATAGACATGAAGATCTGGACCATTCAAAATGGATCGTCGAAATCACTAGCCTAAGCTATTCTTTATAGAAACTAGTTCTACGATTCTGATCGAACGCCTTAACCATTGCGCTACCGGATGAAACAGTTGTACAGTGGTGAGTTGAGCGATGGTATCAGATGGTGAATTATTTCATGATAACTTCAATCCTGCCTGAAAATATGTATTTATCAAAAACAGTATCTCCAGTGAAGTGGATAATGATTCGACCTTTCGTCCTCATGAGTAATTGTCCTCTTAGCAGTTTCCAACGCAACATCGATTGAAAACAGCATAGAGAGTTAAATATGAGGACTCCTCCACTTGAGAAAGGCCATCCACGTTAGCCAAAAGACAAGAGAAAATTCTCCAATTATTCTAAGCAGATTAGAATACAAGTCAAAGGTGTCTGAGCATCTAAGGCATGGATCTTGCGAAAGAACAAAGAGGAATAAAGGTAATGCCACACTCAACAAAGCAAAGGCCCACGCACACAAATACCTAACTGACTTGTTGGAAAACTCGGAAAATCTCTGTAGTTCCCGTTAACGCCAAACCCAGCAGACCAACAAATCGGATGTACTCATCTCAGTTGTAAACTGTACGTCTTGCGGAACTTAAAAATTGGCAAAATATCGTAATGGTCTAATAAAAGCTTATCGGAAGACAAAGATAAGTCATATCAATTGCACCTTTGAGGTTCCCCGCATTCTGAAATGTTGCAACTAGAAAGCGATGAAACTGTGGCTTGTTCTTTATACGAGATTGCGCCCATCAAAGGACGTCTGGCCTATTTAAATTCCATGCTGCAATCGGACATCATCCTAGAAGAAGAAACGTTACTAGCGCCGTCGGAAACTATTAGTGATACACAACGTTGCCTAACACCAACATACTTCACATTCAGTCGGTTTGTACAGACAAACGGATGGTGTTGGCACGGAGTCTCCCATATCTCCCATACTCCATCGAATCTAAAGCTTTAATGGCCTTTATTCAACTCCCTGCGTCAACAGGCACGATATGTCAATGAGACCTCAGCAGCCATTAATTGAGATTAAAAAGAGAGCTTTCTTCAACCTCTTAACAAGTAATGTGACTTCGATAATTTTACTATTGAGATGGAATACTCCAGGAAGGCCGTCATCTTTTTAGACTATCGTTTGATAGTTAGTGACTTCCGAAGATTCAGCACCAGCATTTGTACAAAACCACACACTCAGATAGGTATTTGTATCTCAGTTCAGCTAGCTCACAAAGCGCGAAGCGTACACTTATCTCCTCGCAAGATGACAAATTTTAGAAGGTGCTATGATGACATCGATGGTAAAAAAGAACTAGTACAAATAAATAACATCTTACAGAATAATCTCTATCCGCTCCGCCTTATGAGAAATCAACTTTACGCTTACATACCACCAACCATGCTCAAGAAAGAAAAAAGCAGAAAGCAACCTCAAACGGGATTTCACGTAGTTCAGGTACCTTGAAAGCAGCTCTAAAACGCCACCTATCAACGACTAAAGGTCAAAATTGATTGTAAGATCAAAATGATAGCATGTACAAAATCAGTTGCAAGAAATGATCGGCAGAATGTATTGGGCAAACCAGTAGACAAGTGAAGACCAGAGATTTCCCGGATATGGACAGCCGCAGCACTGACGAATAACCGTTCCAAAGATCGGAATGCGAGTCGACCTCATCACCAACACATGACGAGACAGACAACTAACCACTCATCCGTCACACAATTCAGTGTACATGGATGCAAAGAGGCACTTTTATACAGGCATATGCAACCAAATATCCGTTGGCATGTGAATGTTGCTTCAGTTGCTCGATTGTAAAATTGCTTTGAGAAAGGCCGTTGGCGAAGGGTAACAATTACCAACAACTTTACGTTGCTGATATTAGGCCGTTCACATCGAGAATTGTTGCTCGTGGTAACCGAAATGTCTGCCGGTTACAGCTTGCAATGGTTACAGTGCGTTTCTGATAAGTTAATACTTCAGTTTACCATAACAGAATTTCTCGGTTTATTTTGCGTTTCACTTATATCTGATATTTCAACTCCAACCTCATTTGAGGACTATACTAATACAGGCACAGTGGTGGCTGATTCTCATGAGCACAAGAGACGAGGGGTTTTGTGGTATACCATAAGAGGTTTTGACATTTTAAATCACAAGACTCTAATTTTTTCGTGACAATAAGTTTGCTTTCACCCTTACTGGCAAACGCTACCTGTAGGAAATTCATTGAATTTTTTCCCGCCTGATCAAAGCTGCCGCCGCGATAGTTTTATTTCTCAATGGGTAAAAATTCCAGCATCTGCACATCAGCTGATTTGAATATATCCAAATTGTAGCGATCCGTGGTACCTAACTAATGCAATAAACTACAGCCACACATGGGATGGCGAGATTTTTTCCATTTGAACTTAACGATTTCACTCTGAAAACGATAGCTTCTTTAAGGAAATCAGCGTATTTTAGCAACATGGTTCTCGATTTTGACGTTTAGCAGGCCAAGATATAAACAAACTTTCAGACTACAATTTTCGGGAATGAGTGAGTTACAATACCTTTCCTATGGAAGAACCCTTTATGGGCCAAAAACCTAGCTCATTGCCTGAGACTGTTTACTCTAAAACACGAAATGTTGTTAATTCGCAACTCGGATTTTCTGCTGTTTTTGGGAAATCGAGCAACTCAGGGTGATGGAACGTGGTCTGTCGACGCACTTACTTATTACTATATCAGATGTGATTACATGTTTGTTACTCGATCAAGTTAAATCGGTTGTTTTCAGAAACTGCTCTTGAGAGAAGCTAAGTGTTATTGACTCCATTCCGGATGAGTTATTGGAAAACCAGTTTGATTAAAAAATAATGTTTTTTTACTGACGGTGGCAATGCATGGTGCATCCATATATCTGGTTATATGTCGAGTGATTTCATCTTCCGTCCCCCGCAATTACTTGCTTTTGGTAAACCTAAGCTTTTTCAGTGAACTGGTAACTCTCTCATGGGCATAAATAATGGACCCCAAAATGTTTTCAGTCAGGTTTTGGCATAGACTGAGGACGTACCAGATCGTGATCTTAGTGCGGTTCGTGCGGTTGGAGCATTCTAGCGATAATCTGTAAGTTCTTAGTTATCTTGTAATGAATCCAAGCATACATGTTGCCAAAAAGTAAGAAACTTGAAGAAAAGTATTCTTATAAATCAGAAGATTTGTTCGTGGTGCTTTAAACAACTATGCGCATCAGCTCTGTAAACAATTATACAGCAAAATGTTATTGTGCTGTGCCGTGCGCAGGGACAGCTGCAGTCGATATATCGTCAGCATTATAACAAGATTAGCGGTAGGCTTACCGAGCCAGAAGTCAAGTTCAAGGAGAGGTTAATAGCATTTCACACAACTTGGGCACTTTTAGGGGACCAGCAGACTTGATTTTATGGTGTTTCAATTTTATCTACTCATGTAATGCGGCGATGCATTGTTGACTGACCACCATGTCAAATTTCGTTGCCTTGAATTAGGCGGACGCAAAAATTGCAGAAAAACGGTATGGGAATTAACAGTATTTTGCACACTAATCTTCTGGTTTGTGCCTTTGCATGTTGCCACTAACCTCTAGCTGGGAGCAGTTTTTACAGTGTCAGTAAAAGTTATTACAACCAACTATATTGATTAAAAAGCGTTCCTACTCACCAGCTTCAAAATTCCGAGAGTTATCCTATTTATTTTTCGATGAACCAAATGAAATATATGCCATTCTTACTAGCCCTAGTTGAGTTATTTAACCATCCAAAAGTCGGTGAGATTTATGAATCGCTCGGCAAAAGACAAAACCTACTTCAGATCCCTATGTTGTTTTATTTACAGGTGTCCCGGTGGATGGGGCAAATTTATATTTGGTTGATAACGAGAACAGTCGTCTCTTTCTTCAGCCGCCTGACCAACCAATGTAAGCTGCTCTAAAATAGTCATCATTGTTTATTTGCCTTCATTTATTTTCGAACTGAATCAGTATGCTTAATCGATTCTCCCTGTAAAGCCAATGAATTTGTATCTATGAAGTCACACAATAGGTACCGTTCTGGTACCTACAGTTTTCATGATATCGATAGAAACACTAAGGCAACCTTTCTCATAGATTTATCCTAGTCGGTGCGCTATAAATCCTTTTGTTCTGTACTGTATAATATTTGTGTGTTTGTTCTGCTAATGACTATTCTGCCTGTTCCAAGCCATTTTCTTAATGCCTAATTCAGTGCCACTGAAGTAATTAAAATTCAACTACCAGTGACAAATAAGGCAACACGAATATTTTGTATTGATTGATCGACTAGTAATGTGCAACACCTGAACCCTCGAGTAAGGCGCTTCTAGCTCCATTTTGCAAGATATCAGTACATGGCTTGTACGGATAGGAAAAAAGTCGGACTTAAAACAAGTGAATGTGTACCTAATTACTTTCTATAGTGTGAACAACTTCCTGAACATCTCCGACACAATAAAGGACCAGTCTTACTGATCTTCATCCTTCCTGTACTAAAGTTGCGCAAGGTATCAAAAATAATTGGTTCGATAACTTCACATGCCAGTTGCATTATCGGAACGGTACTCCACTGGGTCAACAGGCTGCAATTTGTTACCTTCACATTTCGCAAGCCGAAACGCATGAGACAACATGTTGCCGGATCTAGAACTCTTGAAACTCTCAAGTTAGACAAGTGTTGCACCCAAGAGGCGCTCATAAAGGATCCCATTTGCAGCCTTGGTACAGCGTCGTCCCTGGCTTCACTCTTCTTGTGCTAGGTGCTCCGATCCGCGGGCACCTGATCATGCTGGTGTGGAGGCAGGTCACACTGGGAACGACAGATAGGCGCATGCATCAGACCCGAGGCCAGGTGACAGTTGTTGGTGTATGGTTTCGGTGGACGGTTCTGTATGTGTCAGCAATCAGCATTATTCTTTTGTCGTATTTGTGTGCCCCTACTAGATGCAGCTCCTATGGTGATAGGGACTGCCTGTATCACGACTGGTTCCAATTTCTTCGAAGCATGCGTTCAGAGGATATTTTCTTCGTTGCCAAAGCTTTCAACGCCCAAGATGGCAGTTTGAGGGAGATAGAAGGGAGCTCAATTTCCTGTTCTACCCTACCCAACAGATAGCAGTAACTGCCTAACTCAGGATCATTATGACTGTAGATTGTATATGGCTGACAAATTACCGTCGTAAAAAGTGACTTTGGATCATCTGGAACTCTCTCTTGCGCTCATAGACTCAGAGTGGACTCGTTGTCATTGATCACTAGTGGTTTTGGTCGACCAAAGATTGGCAATCATTCTAATCGACGCCTGTGATCTCTGATCATATTCTGGTCCGTGCTTGCTTAGCCTATATCTATCGTCGTAATAACAAGAAAGCGAACTTTGCCACACGACTCCCTTTAGGCAACAGTTGCCTACAATTTTTGATTGCAGCTTTATGTACTGATGTAGATAAAATCAAATCCCAAGGACCTGAGCTAAAGGCGGACATTGCATGTGGCAGCAGTTGTTACAAATTACCGTAGATAACATTGGTTGCAGAAGCGATGGATGTCCTAAGTCTCAGTTCCCCGATTATATTCTAGTAGATCTTACCTCCGTAGCTGTCACTTTTGAGTGCAATGCACAAATCATTAGAAGGTTCGTCTGTCAAAAGCTTGTGAAATGACTGCAAGAAGTGGGAGATAGAGAGATGCAGAGAAGTGAAATGGCTAGTTTCATCAGCAATGGACACAACATTTATCGATTGATTAACAGTATGCATCTGTGCAATACTGAACATATGGTTTACTCTCACAGGCGTCAACTGGAACGCCTGGCACAACATTTCAGTGGGTATATTCTCAATGTAAAGGTTAAATATATGCTTGTAAGCGAAACAATACAGATGGGTACCAATATTGCCTCAGAAACGAAGACCATCAACTAGGTAGTTGTACTCAAAATACTGTCGTGATAATGTTGTCGAAGGTAAAACTGAGGAAGACAGCACATTACTCAGGATTATCCTGAATAGCGGATTTCAGAAAGTTACATTAAATAAGTGACTTTGTAATGGGAACAGCAGAGGAATTCGTTTTTTGGGTATCTCACAAATTTTCACGAGCATTATCCTCCGCCGATTATCTGGGACTTACGAAGGATGCATGGGTGCTGATCAGACCGGTTTTCATCTAGGTATCAGCCACATTCGCTTCAACGACAAGATCGCTGTCTTTTTTAGTTAAAGGAGGAATTAAATTCACTCATTGAAGAGGTTGTCCGTGAAATTCACTTCACTTTTCCTTCATTGTGTGCAAACCGTCTAGGCTGAATTCCTGTTCATGACCAGCGAGTGATGCTTTTCACAGCCGTGTTGTCTTGTTGTTTTTATTCAACTATATAGTCCAGATAAATATGGTTTTCTCTATTTAGTTCACTCAAGTTAGCAAAACGGAAGGTCTGGCACTAACGTAATCTGGTTTTGATTTGTATTTGAAAGCCTCAAATGACAAAAGACCAAGATTTCGAAGGCTATATATCAGAAGAATTGCATAAAATCAAAAACATGTTTAAAACATGAATGTCAGTGACCGCGGCATTGCGTTATATCGCCCAAAGTCCTCAACCGTAATAATGCTGAGGGAACCCCGTCACCCATCTTGGATTACTGGGAAACGTACGCTGGTTAAAGTTTTAATGACCACTGACCAGGTCAAGAACTGATCACCCTGACTCATCTTCCAGCTGTAATCTGTCTTGGAAAGCAACGTTTTTTGATAAAATTGAACTGGGAGAGGTTTTCGATCGAGCCAGATACAATGCACTTTCATTTGGCTATTCTGTATAATACATTTTAGTAGTAGGAGATTGAATGTTTACATGAAATAATTCACCATGTGATATCATCGCTCAAATTACCATAAAGAAACCATGGAGGCACTGTACTCCTGTTTCATCCTTGTTAGGAATCATCAGCAGTGCATATCCACCGCGCCCGAACTGGGACGCAAACCCGGGACGAACGACTCTGAGTCGAACGCCTTAGCCATTACGCTACCGGGCAGGCTCTGAACGGTTTGTTGAACTTCAGCACACGATGTTGCACCTATCCGTCACTGATTTGCACGGTTACTGTCCGTTAGCTCAGAGCGATCGACCCCTACTGATAGATGACTTCTCTGCAGGTAGCCTAAGTACAAATCAGTGACGGATAGGTGCAACATCATGTGCTGAAGTTCAACAAACCGTTCAGAGCCTGCCCGGTAGCGTAATGGCTAAGGCGTTCGACTCAGAGTCGTTCGTCCCGGGTTTGCGTCCCAGTTCGGGCGCGGTGGATATGCACTGCTGATGATTCCTAACAAGGATGAAACAGGAGTACAGTGCTTCCATGGTTTCTTTATGGTGAGTTGAGCGATGATATCACATGGTGAATTATTTCATATTGTGTATGACTTGATACATTGCGGTTCACCCCTGAATTAGTTGGAAATTTCTTCATCCTTATTTGTCGATCTTGCGAAGGCAACTTGGTTCGAGCTCCGCAAGGATCACGTTTTCCAGCCACAGAGCAGGAACTTCTGTCAGTAATCAGACGTCGCATTTATGCAACAAATGTTTCAAGTTGATAACTGCCAACTGAGTCTTCAGAATACGCAAAGAAAGTTCGTTTGATATAAAATCACCTTGTGAGCTGCAACTACCCACAGAAAAATATCTACTTCACCTGATGTCCTCTTTAAAAGAGAAAGTTCCAGCTTTTAGTCAGTACAATCGTTAGTACGGCAGGCCATTTGACTGGCTGCAAGACAATTATTTGTCATCTCGTTCTTTTGTTGTATGGAATTTTGGGCTCTGTTATTGTCGATGTTCGCTGCACAATAGTTTGAAATTATTGGTGTCGCAAATTCCGAGTGGTTCTCATCGACGACCGGGATCCGGTATTATTAATCCACAAAGGTTTTCTATTCTATACAGAAGAACCACAAATGATGGCTGTTTGGCAACTCTTAAATGCACCCCATCGGCGAAGATGTCCGTCCCGGCATTGTTGAGTACCAAAATCAGTTTCACGTCCGCAAAAATGTCGTATCTAATCTTCGTTCTTCAATTGCTGATCCTTGTTAACACATGCGCCATCCGCAGGCAAAAGCCTTGGATTAATCCGGAAGTAGTGGATTCACTCGTGTCGACTGACAGCTTTATATTTCACCAACAGTACACACTTTTTAATAAGAAGACGGGAGGCGCTGTGGCCTGGCAAGGCCAAAGTTATTTATACGGACTCCCTATACTAAACAGACTGTCTCGTAACTGAATGTCATAACACGTTTTCTGGAAGAAAACGGTGCAGTCATAAAGGAACTATACAAGACATCGCTTGGCTTACAAAATGCATCAAAACATTTTCTTATTCCCTTTTAGCATTTACCGTTCCACTTAATTAAGTAAGGTCTGCATACTGTCACAGATTATTTTAATCCTGCATCGACCCTACCACTGACTGTGTGTGATTTAGCCAACCTCGGTGATTCTACCACCAGAAGCAACTCCATCTTAGACAAAGCTTTTACCAACCGCCCTGATTTATTTCCCCTTAAGTTACTCACTCCCATCTCGAGTAGTGAACATTGGTCCTCTGCTTCTCCTAAGGCCTAAGATATACCCTCGGTGAACCTTCTATTCTTTCAAGCAAGCAGGCCAAATCCAAACTCACCTCCACCATGTTTCCCACAACAGTCCTACTCTAATTCGGGAGCCATTTTCTCACCCCTCTACTTATTTCTATTTTGAATCTACGCTCAATGGCATTGTCACACTTTTCACAGAGACGGTCAATGCGATCTTTGATATCTGCTGTCCTCCATAAATCTTATTCGGCTTAACTGACCATGTCTTCCTAGATGCTGAAATTTCTAAGGCGACGACGCAAACATTACTTCTACAAATCTCGTACTAACTCAGGTGTACGGTAAATTTCCACTCTGATAAAAGCTGTAATTAAACGCTTGGATACGATATTCACTGGCCAACCCTTGATAGGTAAGAACAGAAGATCACTGTGACAAGGCATTCGACTCTTGTGTGGGAAGAAAATAAGGCATGAAATGTCCTGCGTGTGTCGATGGCATTTAGCAAGTTTTCATCTGTCTTTCTAGTTTCCTCCATTCGCGTCTGTGCAGGGCGCTAATATGAGACTTACACTTTTTCCGGAGATGAGGCGCTTAAGCTTCTCTCCAACAGTTAAATTACCGCATTGGTCGACAATCTATCCTCATCTACTCTAAGATACACACTTCTTTAACTAACACCCATAAGCCTATCTTTCATCCATGACTCACAGAAATTTGTCCCTACTGTTCATATCCGATTGCCCAGTAGTTCCATCCCTTTACCCAGACGCCTTTGCAGCTCTGTCTTAACATTGTCCTCTCCTAATATGGCATAATTTGCTTTATTTGGTTGCCTGAAGTTTTCTATATGTCAACCTGACGAATCTTTTCAGTTTGTTTGCAAACCTAGTGGGCTCTCCCTGGACGCTGTCGTCTTCTTCATTCATTATTTTTCTAAACCGTTAGCTGCATTGAAAAAAGCTGCACGTCGTACTTTTGTAGACTATTCGTCTGCGTTTAATTCTGTCCCACGATCTATCTTATTTCACAAACTGGAAATATTGGGTCGTTCCAAGCCCTTTTTAACATGACTGTCAGAGTGCTTTACCAACCGAACTCGGTACACATGATTGAGCGGCAAGATGTCCAAACCGCTGGCTAACCACTTAGGTGTGGTTCAGGGTGTTGTTTTGTCACTGTATCTCCTCTCTAACTACATCGATGTCTTATTACCTAATTTCCGCTGTCCCCTGTTTAGGTACACTAATGATGCTGCCCTTTCTCAAGTCGTTTGTAGTAAAGCTGACTTTCAAGCTATCTCAGCAACCAGTCCTCTATCTGCGATTTCTCTGCACAAGCCGGTTTAAATCTCAACACAACTATAGGTCTCGAGTGTCAACTCTCTCTCCCGGTCAACTTACCCATCTGAACCCTCCTTCATCAACTCAGGAATACTTACCAAGGTTGGTTTTGAATAATGCCTAGGAATTATCATTGATAAAAATCCAAAGTGAACTTTCCACATTTCCATCTGTCTAAAGAATCTCCAACGGTTGACAGTTCAAACCAGATGGACTGACAGAACAAGATGAAACAAAACACCGTCCACTTTTCTTACATCGCCGTGGTTTTTACAATCCTTCCGTACCGGCTTCCTGTTGTTCTTTTGTTAAAATTCTCCCCCGAGGACTATCGATTATCTTTCGTGCCACTAAACGTATGGTCCATCAGTCTACGTGATCAGCAATTTTTCGCATGCGGAAAATTTATTCACAACACTTTTAAATCCAACACATCTTGTGCACAGTGAGCTTTCGAGGTTCTGTTCTCATGCTTCAATACAATCCGATTCTCGTTCCATACCATCTAGAACCAATACTTGAAGGAACTCCGTCGTCCTGTATTTAGAACGCATCTTGGAAAACCAAGATAGTGTTCCAACCGACTTACTGAATGACCTATCTTCAGTACTAAAATTATTCACTCGACGAGTTTCTTCCTTTGTTTTTCCAAAGTGATGAGTGTACTTGTTTTTTGGTTTTCGCTACCGTTGTTGACCGAAATACGACATTTATGTACAGAAAAGTTCATATGCAATACAACTATGGTCCAGGGCAAGCCTTTTTGAACTTGAAGATGCAAAGCGCACTCCAAACGCAGCTACAATTTCAATCAGACGATGGGGAACTACTCCCAGTTTACCTGAGTCTTCACTCCGAAGCACATCATGTGCATACTTTAAATCGAACAGCTTACTGTCTGATTACATATTATCACTTCGCTTCTATTTTGAGAGAAGGGATTTTTCTACAACCAATTCGGTGGCAACATTGCGAAGAAAAAGCAGGTTTTCTATCATGAGAACAGTGGCATTTACGTTAGCTCAGACGCCGAATTTCCTGATGGAAGCTAGGCAGATCCAGGTAATTCCCAAGTATTTCTAGGCCATAGTAGCGGCAATTTATCCATAAAAATAACTGTATAGGAACCGAGTCCGGTTTGCGATGTGTCAAAATAACGATGCGTTTGAAGGTCAGCCTTGAGAACGGTTATCCGTGATAACCGAAACGCCAGCAAATTACCAACTGCATTGATTAAGCCCTGTTATTGTGTAATGTGGCTATGTTTGGGATGCGCTTTGAAACCTCGGAGTTTAAACTCTGTCGAAGTTCCACGTTGGATCTAAAATGCAGCCTTGATCTTGCGCATAAAGCTTTGCGTAAAGTAGACAGGTTTAATTAATTCTGAAATTGCATTTAACATGGTCCTTCTATACCGGATAAAATGTCTTTACGCATAGGGTAGGCTGGATTGTAAACAATTCTTATCCATGTACAACGTAGTTGAGGTAGCGGGTGAGTTGTCGAAGTTTTGGTCATCATCAAAAATTCCTTCTACAGACTGATTTTTACAGTTGGATTGATGCTTACCAATTTGAGGCATTTTTGGTGTCATGTGCAACCCGCCTATTGATCTAAATTAACGCGAATACAAAACTCATGAGAGCTATCCTAGTTTAGGATTTAGAAACAAGATCGTTGAGAACACAACATTTGAGAAGGCTATCTGCTTTTGAACTTCAGGAATTTAGCGGTATTACGAAAATACGCCTAGAGATTTATCTTAGTTGCTCAGAAGTCCAGAGGAAGGTACTATTCTCTAAATTTAAATCAGAATAAATTGAATGTAAATAATTTGTTGCGTTTGGGTTATTTGTCATGCACTTCCAAAAATTGTCTAACGTACTGTCCCCTGATTTCCGTTCCTCCTCCGGAAAGAAAGAAGCCAGGCATGAGTTAATTGATTTTACGGGAGCTGAAAATGAGAAAAGATACAACGAATTTTCATATGGTCGGTGTTATCTTTCCTATTGGATGAAGTCCAAAATACCCCTCAACCAGCCAGCTGGAGACAATGGCGGATGTGGCAATGAACCATCGACAGTGGTGGTGGTAGTATTAGCTTTTGTATTTTCATTCTCTGTAGAATTAGAGTAGTTAAAAAGATATGTAGTTATATACCTAGACTGTTCATTTCGTTCTTTCTTTCTTCCATTCTGTATTTCTACTCTATGGCCACTTTGCATATTCACTTACATGATGGAAAAAAGTGACCAGTGGTGTTCATTCTGCTGTTTATTGCTGTACGTTGATTTACGAAGACATTGGTGGCAATTATGGTCGGTGATAATAAATGATAAGGAATGCAGTGGATAAGATTCTTGCATTCGAAATCTTTCTTCTTCTTCTTCCTCTTCTTCTGTTTCCTTTTGCTCGTTACCTTGCAAAAGTTTTTCCACTGTTCTTCGTTAATTTTTTCTTTGGTTATACCGTAATTTGAGGTATCGGCCCAAACCATAACATATCAGTGCAGAACAAAGCGGTAAGAACTGAACTGCATTGTACAAGTAAACTGCTGCGGGAAATCTCTGGAAGATCTAAGAAGAATTGAGGATGTGAAAAGCCGTTAGTCACAGAAGCTTTGTAAAACGGTCTCAACACAAAACAGGTTGCGGTTGATATCTTACTCAATCTGCTTACCTGCATGGGGCAAGGGAAAGGAATAATAGCACGAGTTGAATTCTCGGCCGTGTCACAATAGATGATGGTTCCTCCTTATGACTCAAAGAAGCATAGTGCTCCCATTCCTTTTGGTTTTGTGTGGCGATCACGGATAGCCCAGAGAGATCCATGTTAATAAGATGCAAAGCGGTATCCAAGGCAACATCTGGTCTTTTTGTCATCCTTTGCACAACAAAATGCATAATGGTGGAACCATTTCAGACCAAGGGGTGACCCGTTGTGCGATTAGTTTTCTGGCGGATCAGGGAGTTAACCTCATCCACTTATAAAAGAATATTCGCAAACGCACGTCAGACATCGTTTCACATATGTTCCCCATATCTCCATTTCTTTTAGTTTCACTTAGTCCGCCTGTAGAGAGTTCTTATGCACCGTGCTCACTGGTGCGTCATGAAGATTCTTAGAGACAGCGACTAAGATGAACGAAATGAAGGATGGTGTAACAGGACGGACAGTCTATTAATCCTTGAATGCTACTTTTATCATATATCGCTCGCCAGAAAATCCAAATTAGCAAAGCCACAAAGCGGTGGCTAGTTGGGAGTTGACAACACTGGGTAAATAAAGAGTCGAAAATGGGCACATCAAAGTGATTTGGAAGAATCGGGATATCATTGCATCTAAGATGACAAATAACAACCGTATCTCTTTGTGAGTTATATATTTGCTTACCAAAACGGAGTTGTCAATGGAAGCAATATTAAACTGAATTTTCCTTTTTCACGGTAGTTTTCAACTAACTGACCTTGGAAGGCATTCAATAATCTCAATGTCAGCACCCACTGGTTTTATGTGTTTGCGCGCACGTTTTGCACCCGTGTTAATCTGTATCCATATGCATATTAGGGATAAATACCGACTGACGCGTACCTCCGCTTACGCCACTCCGATCTGTGGAGTTGGGGTCATTTGAATGAGCACTTTGTCGGAATGTATGTGGTTTATTGACGTTAGCCCTATCCCAGCTCATTTGTTTGTTTGGACGCTAATACCAAGAGATTCACCAGTCGAGCGGTCGTTATGTGCATTTGAATCTTAGCCAAAGTAGTTTGACACTCTCATTATCTATACTGTGTTGCTCAATTAGTGCATGAAGTACGACAGCTGAGCATCGTCCCAACTGTTTCTTGTTTGATTGACATATTTCTGTGCTTTTGTTTTTTCACCCTGATATTTAACTGCTTAATTATTTATCGGTTGTAATCCTCACGGCAAAATGTTTCTTTCAAATCGGGAAACTATTCAAGACACAGAAAATCTAATTCGATCCACTATTTAAATACAGCGCACAGGTGTCGGAAGACTGTTTTGATTAGTAAAGGGCAAACGATTTCAATGTCAAGCAATGCCTTCAACCATTCTTATGGCATTGCTACCAACTTAAGGGATACTGTTCGACGTCCACCTAGTTGCAAAAGTAAAGCTAAAATGAGTAGTTCTACAAAAGTCAACACTATTCCTTACAAGTAATTGTTGCAAATGTGTATGAAAAATCGACGGAGAAGCTCCGGACGTTCTTGCACGGTCCAAGCGTAGGTATGAATATGAATGAATTTACTAATTACCGGGTGGTTATTAGTATTTTACAAGTAATGGTTTTCTTTCTTAAAAATTACTTGCACGATCATTGGTCCGTGCCACCTACTTTGGTGGCGTGGTAGCATTAGCAGTGACTTTTCATTCGGGCTGGAAATGTTTCACCATAAGACAAGGCTTTATGCTGAGAAACAGAATCAAGTTTTCAGTATTGCAAAGTAATATTGCTACAGATCCTGAGTCTGTTCCGTCAGTCGTTCATCTTTTGCAACACGTTTTTCAGACCGAAGTAAAAGATGTCAAATCTGACAACCACAGGAGACATCCACGGCACTTAACGTCCAGGCACATTGCATTGATAACATCGCTGCAGCTTTCATTACAGTGTATTAGGTAATTTGTTTATTGACCCTGTACGTTTTTAATATTTATGATAAGAATGTCCAATACAAACTACCATACGATCATATCGCTCCACAGATGTGATTCTCAAAGGGCTCAAGAGGTCTTCGATTTGCAGACTTCTAAATCGATGGCTGCATACGCGGCGCTGTCGCACCAACCTGTGTACACCGACGATCTACCAAAGGTAAGTAGTTAACCAGATTTGGTAACCCATACTTCTTAGACATGTTTTCGGCAAACATCTGGATCAGTAAAAATCACGTAGTAGTAGTAAGTGCATTGTTGCTTGCGCCGATGATCACATTTCGATCCGGTCTGTGCATCTCCCGTTAGAGTGGATTTTTCCATTTCTTTTTTTAAGTTATTTTTGCTTACTAATAACTTTGTAAGTAAACCAACGATAGCCTCGGCATAATTTCGAAAATCCCAAGCTATAGCGTTAATGACGTAACTCAACGTGAGCATTTGTATCGACTTGATCGCTGTAGACCACCGAAGCAGCATGCAGCTGGTCCATTCTTGCTATGAATCACACGTAGAGAAAATCGATTGCGCGCCACTGTTGATTCCTAACGAGGATGAAACGGTAGAACAATGTCTTCGTGGTTTTCAGTGATGAGTTGAATGCTGGAAATATTCTTCCACTAGGAGTGACTTATCTTTTGGTTTAAATTTGATGCAACCAGTATATGGCCCCTTTGTGTTTAATCAATTAAGTCTCCTCCCAAAACCGACTCTGACTGTTTTACCACCGTTAGGAATGAGGTAATTTTATATGTTGGTTTTTTAATCACAGATAAAGAGAAATTAAAAAGCTGCTGTTTCGCCGCTGATAAACGTGCGCTGCAAACTGGGTAAACAGATTCAATCTCAAATTGTCGTGCAGCACTGCGATTCACTGATAAAAAATGTGGTGAAGTGTAGGTTAGTAGAAAAACCAATACACAGATGAGCTCAACGTGATTCGAACATGTAGCCTTCTGATCCGGAGGCAGATAGAGGAGGTCTGAGCCTGATTTATAATAACACAACTTATGGTAATGCGCTATCAGAAGAAGAAAAGGGAGGATATCCAAATGAGGTGAGTTCGGGAGTATAGCACAGCAGTGGCATACAACGTTGTTAGATTGCTGAATGTCAGGATAACAAACGAACATTTGCGTTGGTAAACGGACGGTTGTATGGTTTCTGACACAACCACAATTTGGACCGATGGGACGCCTTGTTTTGAGTGTGGGTAGTCAAATATAGGTTGAATCAGTAACAAATCCTATTCGAATTAACGTCTTTTAGTTGCTCTCACATCCTATAGCATTTTGTTTTCAAGTGGTTTGTCTTTCCATTGGCAGCTACTGAAACCTTACTTTTTTCTTGAAATACTCTCAGACCTATGAATTTCCTTGTTTGACTTCTTCAGACCCACTCCAAGAGGGTGGCTGCGTTTTGCTACAGTGGGTTTGTTTGAGCATTAGTGTTTTAAATACCTGTCACACGGATATCGTTATCTGCAGTCAACATTTGCTATCGCATACTGCAGTCGAAAACATAGATGCACCATTCTGCTGTATTTAATACATATTGGAGGCCTTGTGATTGCTCCTATGTTTCGGAGTGTCGCTGATTTGTTTCTTGGTTTTTGCTTTTTGTTCCTGCAGTCTTACGAATGCCATATTTAACTTCTCCAGTTTCCGCATCAACGTTTCCGTCCTTTTCTGAAGTTCGGCAGTCGTCATTTGAAGTTCTGTGATTTTCACAAGCTTTTCTTGTGTTTTCCTCTCTTCATCTTTACTTCCTGCAGCTTTCCGGCCGTTATATTGTCCTTAAGAGGATTGTTCAGATCACTAACCGGAATTTCGCAAATTAATGTAGGTGTTCTTTACCCACTTTGACCGGTAGGTCCTGCAAGGAATCAGGATGAAGAAGATTGGTGCGGAGAATCGTTTCTAATTATGAGAATCACAACAGCTACTTTCAGAATGAGGCTTCCAGGGCTATCGGTGTCACATAAATCCATGGTGCATTTTCGTCATGTGAAAAAAAAGTAATAATACCAGTGATCAAACATGCAGAGCGTCGTCACAGCTACGTTTGCGACGCCCTTATTGAAAATAAGTCGATTTTCTCATTTTTCTTCAAGTGATCAACGTACACAAGATTTTTAATCAACTCAGTTCATTCTACTTCTATCTCAGTATATTCTATAGTTGACACTCGTGTCAAAACCGAAGAAACCTTTTCGATGTAAAACTAAAGATGTTCTGTGAACTCTGTTGGAGCTTTGGAGTGGATCTTGTCCCTGAGATCAAGCTTGAGAATCTTCGAAGGCTGTGGTCATAGAGTGAGGAAATCTGCATAAGCCTATGCCCTTGGTTGCAGGCCAAATTCGTATTTTAGCTGCTTTCCATTCCACCGATGTGCCCATTCTTACACCTCAGAATCAGCAAGATCTAAATCGTCTCCCAAATCAGTTAGATGAATAAATAATTTTTGTTGCTTTTCCGCCTTTTTTGCAAACCGATTCATTTGGTTAAATTTCTTCCGTTCATACAGGATGTCTACTTTCAAGAACCCGTAGTATTGCCAGTAACAAAAGCGAAACACAAGATAGTTCATCCGATCCTCAGTGCTAATGGTCGGACGATTGGTATGTAAAACGAAATGGGTTTTAAACTTTTTCTTCTGTTATTTCATAGAGAGCTGCTGAGTATACCATTTACTAAGAAAAATGATAATTTGCGAACATTGCTATTCCCGAGATCCTGAGTTTTGGATTATTCTGCTTGCAATACTGTGTGCATCTAGGAAACTTAAGTATACCCTCGATTGATCGATGGCTTTTGACAGCATCACCAAAGAATCATGTTTTTCTGCAACTTAAACAATGAACACTCCTATAGTAGATTCATCGCACTTTTCAGATGCGAGATGACAGTAATTCAATTTAAAGTAATTTTTCCACTAAACTGCAAGGCAATATAGTGAATTATTTTATCACAGCAGTAAGCAATGTGCTTGTTTTATTGATTCTGGAAACTTTCACTAACAGAAATACCCTTAGAAGTTCCCAAAAAGAGTTAGAATCCGTTCGAATTTGCCAAGTAAAACAGCCCACCTGCATACCAGTATGAATCTACGAAGCGTTTTCGCTGACACCTTTCATCAACAGTGGAGTGACGTTGTCAGTGTTTGTCTGTCCCTTCGACTGGTAACGCAGCGAGTGTTCTAGGCAAGTGGCTAAATGACAAGAGAGTCAATGGAAGCTAAAAAAAGAGCTAGGGCCAAAGCAGACTGACAAAATCGATGATAAGTTTGTGAATCATCCTCATGTTTTTCATTTTTTGTAACTTCTCATTCGGAGGTGAAACTTATTGTTTTCTCATATTTGCCTCACATGTGTTCCAAATACAGGAGTGATTGAATTGTACCGATCTTCAACACGGAGAGCTTTTTCTGACGCTGAGAAGCAGGTAAAAACGTTTGCTAACTGGGATGTTACAGTTTAGCCGCTACTATCTGAGAATTTTTACTGATGAACAGACTTCCACCAAGCGAAGTATCGTGGTCATGTGTAACTGTTCCATCATTTACATTAAACATATATCCTGATTCATGAAGAATGCTAACCAGTTACCGAATGGAAGTTGATTATTTCTTACTGTAGCATATCGAGGATTAAATAATACAACATGAAGCTGTATAAAAACAAAACTAGAATTGATATAAATTTTCGCAAACAATAGAAAATAGTTATTGAAAACATCTGTACGTTGTTAACAGTTCAGCTATTGGTATGGAAATGATCAAATAAAATCAGCTGCATTTTTCAATCCGAATCTAATGGATGATGTGTCATTTATTGGACGGTTGTGATGACTACTAAGATTTTACGGTTACGACTGATCTGATCGCGGATCAAATAGCACTTATCTGTGTGCACTTTGTATCTCCATTTGCACTACCCTCCCTCCTTGTCCAGTGTGTACCGTGCTCAGTTTCATGTCTACGTAATATTAGTGTACGTATTCCATGTGTAAAATATTATCTTAAATGTAAGGTTTTATTTACAAAGTGATTATATTTTATTAGTTATTACTATATGGCTCAAACCTAGTCAGTACTCGCGTTGTTTTACCGATGACAACGACCTTTCAGTAGAACAGTAAGTTCATAATGACACAACCTGGAGCTAGCAGGTAACTGAACAAGGTTAGCCAAAATTTTGTCACCGCACAGCCGTTTACTTGTCAACCTTCATCGATAGTTAATGAATTTTAAGGTGACATAATGTGCAGTGTATGATACGTTCGCTCTAGTCCTAAAGTAATTTTTTGTTTTCGATCTCCAAGGATTATGGGGTACTCAATCGCAACCCAGTATTCAATTTAATGTGAAAATTTATCAACTGTGATAATGCACTTTTAGAGGGTTCAGGTGGGTTGCAAAGTTCAATTTAAGTTACAAACAGGACAGAAAACTGCACAATTCTTGGTGATCAGTAGAACCACACAAAAATATTTTACGTTCATGTAAATCAAATTTGCTGGTTGGAATAAACTGTCATTAAGCATAATTTACGGGGGATCGGAAATAAACTCATCTTGTATGCTAGGCAAAAGGGATTGTAACCAGTGCATACCCAAAAGAGCATGGTGGAACAATTCCGGAAAGATATTTCGGATAAGCCTTACTCAAATTCATCCATTCAACCTCATGATTCACACTGTTATGATTTTGGACCCACCAAGATGACTGGATTACTTTTGGGCTAGAATTTCTTTGCCAAGAAAGCTAACAGTTTACGACTTTGCAGTGGGAAATTGAGGGTTCAAAGTTGTCTTTAAATGCTGTTCTTAGAACACCTTTAAAATTTGTCCTTTTGCTTTCCGCAGTGGCCATTCCGCACTGATTAGTTCCTTGCAAAGATTTGTGATTAGATAAAATCTCCAAAAAACAAACACACGACTGTGTAAATTGTATAAAGACCTATATTCTTGTTGAGTAATGCTTTATCGCATCATTTCATTTAATTAATGTTTATGATGCTTGCACCGTGCTTTTGTGTTAAAGTATTGAACATCGCATTGCTGGCGTATCGCATCATTCAGAAATGTGATGTCACCAACAAGGGCTAATTTTGTATTGCTTGCGACGTAGCGATGTGTGCGGTCAGTAGACCACCAGCCATCCATCGGCACGACTTTAGTAGTTTCCGTTCGTTATTACCAGGTGTCATACGTGACTTGTTATCGTCTTAAGAGGTGCTTTATTACAGATTTGTCCCTGGTGCCTCTATTTGAGGTTAATTGATTGTTTCATTCTGTTCAATTTCCTCCAGATCGTCTCTATGATTGTTCACTGGGCAGAGCTTGTTCATGAAAGTAATGGAGTGAGTGAATTTTTTCCACGAATAAACTCGTTTGGTCATTTAAAATAGCCAACTACAGTCGAGACAGAATGTTGGTGCACGTATATGGGCACGGAGATATTAAATACCCCCCATAATTTGACATTTACATTTTACCTTGAGATCACCAATGTTCTACCAAATTAACCATGATTTTCTAACCGAATGCTTCCACAATAACTCCGGAGGGATAAGATGCACAGTCAGCTCAGTCAAAAACTAATCTGACAAGAGGTGTCTAGTCGCTGGTAGACGGCAAGCGTTGCTTATTTTGTGATGTACATCAATGTACGCAACAGTGGAGCTGAAACAAACCAGATATCGATAGTTTTAATCTCCTGACCGAGGTGAGATGCTGTGAATAATTCGAATTACATTTCGTTTTTTTGGAATTTTCTTCAAATTACACCGGAACCGGGGATTATAGCATAAATTACAGACATATGTTGGAAGACCCATTTCGAAAAATGAGCCAACAAGATCTTGGATATGTATCGTCTGTGCTCGGTCACAACGCTATTGACAAAGCACATCGGGCCACAAAAACGCTTAGATGCTTAGCGTGATAACTGCCACAAATCTGCCAGCGTTTTTTACGGTGTATAGCCTGATAAATTCATGGTCTATTCCTTCAAACTCTTAGAAGTGCTTCTCTATTATTTGCGGTTGAACATACTGTCGTGTAAGTTGGCTATGCTGGAAAAATGACATCCGTAGATTGCTACAGGTGCCACTGTCCATATCAAGCTTTTTCCCGCAGTTTCCAAACAATGCTGTGTCGTTCCCCATCCATATTACAAGCTTTTTACGCGTACACGACAGCTTTTGTCACCGTCACGCTGTTGTTCTTCCCCGTCACATCGTTTCGCATCCGCGTATTATAATGTTGTACGACTCGGACCATGAGCTTCTTCACGATTTTCCTTGTGTTTCGTCGTAGGAACTATCAGCTTCAACAAAAGCACGAAAATTCAGTGACTTCATCCTGGAAATCGTTAGGTAAGTGCATTGATCGGGTTCCGCTACATGCCGTTATTTAGATCAACTAGCAAGTTTATCGATATTTACAGTTCGTAGCAAATACTGATGGCCAAAATATCCTGATGGACACTTTTGGGTGTCCAGCAGTTCTGTTGATTTTAAACATCGTATTTGATATGCCAATTTTCAGGGCACTTCCATCGATGTGAACAGCTTTACCAAGATAAACAGATCCGACAGAATATAAGACCCAAAAACTGACGCACGATAAACTAGAATAAGTCTTCACCAAAATACTTTATTTTATGTATTTTGTTTCCCAGAAAACAAGATGATCAGATAACGTAAAAGTACGCCGAATGGATATCATAAGTCCCATACATCGGAGGTTTCGCATACAGAAGTTGCTTTCTAATAAAATTTCTGATGATTTGTTTTCCCAAAATGTTCCCTATAAGGATTGCAAGTCCCCTGATTTGGCGCCCCATGCACAAATTGATTTTGCCTTGATGACACCTCCGACATTTTCTCACTCAAATGTTATTTGTTTACTGAGACTGAATTCTTATGGTTACGTGCATTATAACTTAGTGACGCATTACAAAGCATCTTATTGCTGATTTAGCGATGGAACATAAGTTCAGCAATGCACGTTTTCACTTTGGTCATCAAACATGCGTGGCTGTTGGTCTGCCCTGTACCTTTTTGAAATATTTTATGCTCGGCTGTAAAACGACGGCTTCAACCAAATGGTCTCTAGTGAGCTTAGCAAAGTATCATGTTTCCAGTTTTCCTTATGTGGGACGCCGTGAGCTCAGTAAAGAAAAACAGCCTAACCATTTCTATATACTAGACAATCGCCCTTCTGTAACAATTTCCAGTGTCTATCATACAGCTGAGTACTTCTTTTAGTTTGTAATTTCATTGTTATTAAACAAACGTGGAATACTTTTAACCCGGGATCTTTAGCTTGGTTATGCTACCTACGTAAGTAGGAAAACAGTATTGTGTAGCATAGGCAAAAATGTGTACCTCTGTCTTGTCGCGGGTGAATGAGCGCTAAGTAAATCTGGAAGCTTGGCACAGGACTGAAGGATGAAGATAATCCCTGATTTTCTTGCGCTAAATGGGAACTGAAATGAATGTAGAGCTTACATACGAGGTGAGGCTAATTACTTGACCGGCTTAAACGGGAATGCCCGAATCGAAATCGTCCAACGTAACCAGTTATGCAATTCAAATTATTTTTTACAGAAATTTGTTCAGCAAAGTGCGCAATATGGACCAGGTGATTAAAGCCATCATGGTACGTTTCTGTTGTCAACTGTCCTTTTTCCGTTCGCTGTTTGTTCCTTTTTAAGTCGTCATTTGCATGTTCAGTTCTTTTAAAAGGCCGACGTTGCTACTGCTATACCATATAGTAAGCTCGTCAGTAATGGAAAAATGAATTTTGATTCCCACTGCTTCGTGTTCAAGGTAGTACCATCTGAGATTTGATAAAGCGCTCAGTGTTTGAGTGATGCACTAAAAAATTCATATAAGCATCCAGCCAGTTCATCTGATTGTCCAAAACACTGGATGATGCATAAGATAGATCTTGTTATTTAAATGTCCATGTTGCTATAAGTAATTGCGCCCCATTTTGTATCTCATGGGACATATCGCAAGTCTCACCGAGACGATGCGGGCAAGCATTACCAGCATAGAGACACACGACCGGCCCTTATGCAATGACTTTGCCTCTCTTGAAATGGCTCGGCCATTTTAATCAATTAAGTAGTTTTGCGAAGTGGCTAAAGCTGTAATATCACTTTATCTCTTTAAGAGCTTGATTTTTGTTCACGAAAATGTTTTTCTAATAGGGCTTAATACGTAATCAGCTAATTACCCAGACAATGTGAAAGCGCCTGAAAATTAATAGGTGAAAAAGGTAAACCGTATTTCACTGCTTGTTTTTAATTTTTGTCTGCTTTAAAGGGACACGCAAAGGAATTAGTTAAAGCTGAACGAGTCACTCTATTCCTGTTAGATGCGAAAAAGAATGAGCTCTATTCTAGTATCCTTGACGTCGGGGATCTGAATAATCCCAAATTCGTGGAGGACGAAAACGAAGAGATAAGGTGAGCTATGTTTTTACGGGTTTTCTTCTGTTTTTGACCATGTACATTACTTGTATTTTGATCACACTCCACTGGATTTCGAGGGTGAACAGAAAGTGCTTCTGCTCATTGACCCAGCATACTGGGTCAATGAGCAATTTTGACATCTCAACACTTAATTTTCACGGTTCGGAGAACTCAATGAGAATTTTGATAGCTTGATAATAAAATGATATTAATATCAATGAAGTGTACTGCAGCAGAGTGGTAGTGGAGAGGTTGATGGCTTACTGCGGCAGGCAGCTACGTGACTTTCACTAACTAATGAGATGAAATGTTTATTCTCTAAAGGCCCAAGTTCGTTTTGGAAGCCACCAAAACAACCAGTACCCAAAACAGTACTCAAGTATTCTGGTGGCAGTAAAAATGTACGCCCGCGGTGCATCCTCAGTCCAACGACTTCGTGTGTTTCTACAGGGTTTATCTAGCAGACCAGAAGTGGTATTCACACCCCGTACGAGCTTCACATCGTTTTATTTATCATCATTATTTTTTCTCATTGGCCGCAACGAATACACTTGACTTGTGACCAATATTTATTTTTAAATGGTAAAGCATGAAGTAAGACGATTTGATTAGACAAAGAGGAAATCGCAATAAGTAATTTCTTTTTTCCCGGTAAGATGATTCATGATTTTTAACGGATCACTAGTCGTTACTAATTCGCTAAAGCTTCGTTTCCTCTTTTGCATATAGGTTACCGACTTGAAAACATTATAATCATTTTCCAGTAACGAATGCCGTAATAGACGTTTCACTTCGCCGGGCAACGTAACGTCTCGCCGAAACTTACGTTATGGCATTTTCTGTCATTCCTCGAGAATCTAGTTGCATGAGAAATTGAAACCATTAGAATGGGCTCAATTTGCGCTTTTCAAACACGAGAATAATAACTCTGTTGCAAACCCCTAACTTCTCTTGACTGAATGGAGAAGATTCCTATCGCTCTTGATCCAAAACCTCTAGACGTCACGAATTATGTGATTCAAGGCGAGGTAGAGATGGTTCATATTTCACTTAAAACACCTCAGTTCCAGTCCACATTGGTGATGAAAGTTGCGGTAAAAACCCATTGCATGTGTAGTTTACTGCTCCCGATAAACATCAACAGTTTGACTGTGATTTTAACAGCCGGCCTTAGTGATGTTCCAAGACAAATCATCCATTTTGTTTTACATGTAGGCATTAAGCTGCTAGGCTCTTTGGTCCCATGTGCTACATTTAGAAGATTATATGAATTTTTTAGGATGTTTTACCTTTTCAAACCTTCCCCAACCACCAAATTGCATTCAAATAAGTGTTGCACAGAGGTTTCTACGGACAACCCCATTTGCCCGGGTAAACCGAAAATTCTGGATGCAGTGTTTGAATTCACTAGACGGATGCAACAATTTTGGATGCAACGAATGAAAATGGAACGTTCTTGGCACACTTTGCCATGGGCCTATCGTAGCTTTTCAGACATTTGTGAAAATCCTCATCGTGATGCCCTACAAGTGCTGCAAAGTCGTATTGTTTGTCCCATTGGTGAACAGTTGAAGTGATTAGTCCAGTAATTAGGACTAATTTAGACAGTGGAATAGTTCCTGCGTAGTACTCAATATTTTTCACTTCGCCTGATTCAGCAAGGCATCCAGAGGTACACTGAAAATTCAATGCATCGGCTCAGTCAGTGAAAATTCGCCGGTTTTTGTTCGGTGTATAAGGTTATGCTTTTCAGAATAAAGCGAGCAATTAAGTTTCCAGGCGTCCTCGAAATCACCTCCGCAGACAATAAATAGCATGTAATACATGCAGTTGGGGCTTTCGGTATTATGTTACAGGATTCTTCAACAACCTTTTGAGAATCCTCATTATGCTAAGAAGTTTCCTGAGTATTCACCGGCCCGTTTCGAAAATATTTAGTGGTATGGTATAAGTTCAGAAATGTTTCTTTGATTTAGCCCGACTGTAAATGGATTTGGCATAGCCATGTTCGACATCTTGAGTCAGTTGAATTTTATAAGGGGTTTCCTGATTGTCATTTTTTAAATGAGTTAGTGTAGAGTGATACTACGAGCTGATGCCCAAGGCGCAAGGTCGTTCTGCCTCACTCTGATCAGCCATGAGATGGCGAGGGCGAATTATGTTCGGAAAACAAGACCGGCTGACAATCAAATTTGGACTTAGGAGAATGCCAAACGGGCCAAAGATCAGGTCAGTTGCAAGCCAGTAATCAGGGACCGAAACCAGTCATTCTTTCTAGCTCTGGAACAAAGGAAAAGCGGTCAGAATTTTGGTGACACGTTCAGAGGCGAAAGGGAGTGTGATTTTAAATGAAGACCAGAGAAGAGAATGCGCCTGATAGGCTAGGTCAGTCGGCCTATGAGCTTTAACTGTGAATATGACAGATGAGTTGACCGGACGGAGGCCTTTGATTGGTCTCGCTTTATTAAGTGAAGTGGGAATGAACTAAAATGAAGACGACCGAGTGAAGCCACTAGGGTTACTAATGGTGATAATCCGATTACAAACCTGCGAGAATACACAATAGATATGTCAAAATGCTCGTTTTAGCTCCGGATGATCTTGTTACCGGAAAAGGGTTTATCACCTCGCAAAAAATTCAAAGCGTGATATTAGCCACTAGGTGAGCAAAGCTGGCCTGGTTTACTTTGCGTCCCCAGAAAATGTGACTCGTTGAATCAATAGCCAGGAAACATTATTAAAACTACATGACGAGAAGTCAACAATAAGATTAATAGATTTTACAGATTGATTTTTCAGACCAAAACTTCTCAGTCAACGAAACGGCCACTAATTCAGTAGAGATATCAACTTCCTCGGTTGTGGTAACCGGAAAACCTTCCGTAATCCATAGGTGTGAGAAACAGCATAGGTAAAATTGTGAACGTCGAGGACAGTTGCAAAGAATTAAATGAAAAACTCCGTAGAATCAGAAGAACATATGATCATATGTCATTTGGATTTACGGCATCTATTAATTTTTCTTGAACTCTTATCTGCCAAACCGGTAGACACAGCAGAAGACCAATTAAGTGAAATCTAAGGGATGCGAAACTGATGAGTGTGTCATTCAAACACCAGAGTAACAGGAAAATATCAGTGAGGTTCTTCTCTTACAACGCAACACTATTGTTTAGTTTACGAGATGTGTTCTCACCATGTTATAAACCGCAATGTCCGGATAATTGAATTTTTTTAGTTTTAGTGATCCATTGGCCTTCAGTAGCTCATAATGGGTCTTCGAAGAATTCTTTGTCAGGAATCATCATTATATATTCATGATATCACAGCGAGGTCGCGTTGAATGAAACTGCTGCAGATTTCAAAATGTACATTGCAAATGAGTAAAGAGTCCCGAATCCCATGCAAGATCGCCCGCCTCACGTAATCTCCACACAACGATTTGGCCCAAACCAATGATTGACGATCAATTCGTGCCTGAGCACCAACCAATGAAGCTGTGTTCGGAATATGAGTTGATCAACCTCGTTCCGATAATATGAACGATTATGATCAAATGGTTCGGTTCTTTGGTCATTTTCGAATCAGGTTCGATTGTTTCCGAGCCTTGTCGTATTTGGTCTCTCGGGATGAGGACATGAGGAGTTTGTCTGAGTAATGTCTACTCACTGAATATTGCCTGAAAACTGTGTTTGGCTGGCACGGGTGTCAACATCAACGGAGTATGCCGTTTGTGGACGAGAAAAGTGGTCCATCCGTTCTTACCTTTTAAATCAATAATTAAAACCGGGATAGGAGGCTGAGATGAGCATTACTGAACACAGTTTATCCAGTCAGCTTTTCATGAAAAACTATATCTCAAGTGTCCATAATTGGTCAATGGGAAACTGTAAACTGCTGAAGAATATTCAGCACGCAATGCTAAATAAAACGGGAATAATTCACTAGTGAATAAAGTTGCTCAGGGATGACTTTGGCTTCAGAACTCCTGCTGAGAGATATTTTGATTATTTGTTCTGCTGGGTCACAATGATCCAACATGCTCTGACTCCTTGAGTCTTGGCGCCATTCAAGAAGTTGAAAATGTAAACAGCTGAAGACTGTGAAAAAGGGGTTTCTATTACATACTGCATGTTTTAGAAATAGCTGGAAACTAGTTCATTTGCTTAGACGCGCGCGGATTCTACCTAACATCTTTATTACCAGGACCGGTTCGGATGTGGTTATCGCGTCTTGGAATTATCTACCACACGATTCTTTAACAATAATGTGTTGGCTGGTATTACAATTGTTAACATAGATAATTAAAAGATGGCATCTGTTTATATTAGGGGAACATTTTTGAAAAAAATTGTAAGTAAAAATAATTAAGCGGAAATGAAAATTTGGATCCCACTGGTTAACAACGCTCAACCAGGAATTCCATTGCTGGTGTATACCTAAAAACACCGCATTTGAACGTTGATCCACGCATTGATCTCCCACATTTGGATTTTGATGCTAGAGAAACATCTGCAGGTCATTTTCTCGTCTTATGGTGTCGTCGATCTTCACTATTCTTTTTTATTGGAGCACCTGTTATTTGTGAGGTGACAACCAAAACCAGAACACGTTGGCCCAAAACTGATGGTTGCACACACTGAACTGAACTGGACTTACACTGTCACTCGTTGTGTGTACATTTCCAAGTATGGTTATTTAGTTAAAGTCTTTTCTGTGAAAAAGCAGAAACAATGTGAAAATGGCGACTTATTTTTCATATTGATTTTACTTTTTGAACAGTTTTACATGGCCGAATCTGATAAAATCTTTTATATATACAAATGAAAGTTCATTCTACTCCATGCGTTAATATGCCATGGATGTGCGTTCTCTAGGTTCTTCCTGACCTGAAAATGCCCACTTATTCGGGTACTTTATTCACGACATTTATGCGAAAAGGTTACGATTTGCAATACCAATTTTCCGATTTGGACTGCAACTTGACTGGTATTGATGATCATATTGTTCACCTTTATTCCATCTGATCAGATTAATTCTACATCCTCACTGGCAAACCGGGGCTTTCTTGGGTCTTTGCACCAACGATCAAGAAAACGGCCAGTCGAATGTGTTTGGGAATTTTGTAATTTATTACTAAAAACTACGGTGTTCATCAGAAACTTGGATATGAAATTCATAATGGTGGCTGCTAGATATTGCATGACAATGGTTCTTGTTAATCAAAACTGGACAAAGTGGCATTAATGGCATAGGCAAGAAGTTTCTTATCTTTCGTTCTGCCAAAATACAGACTTTGGTAGTAAAAATATTGATCATACACCGACAAAATGCTTCTTCAAGATATTAAGAACTCTTCTGTTGGTTTCATCGTAGCGATTAGATTACTGGATTGGAAGAAGTAAAACAAGAATGATTGAAAACCGTATGTCCTACCCGTAGCATCACATCATGCATGCACTCACACTCCATCGCAAACGTAGCATTCATAGTGCGGCTAGACTATGAGAAAACGTATTCAGAAATTTGGTCAACAAAACAAAAAATGGGATTTTCTGCGCAGCGATAAGCTTACCCATAGAATTAAGAAAGATGGCTCTGATGTCGATGGATTGTTGTTCCCATTGAAATGTACTGGACAATCACGAAATGCAAATTAGACAGAATAAATTAGGACAATGCCTTTTACTATCACAAACGAATCGACTGATCAAGCTGCTACATAGCTTTGCTTTTGGATTGCACACGATTGTCTTTTAGAGTAACGCTTTCGTTCTACCTTTCAGCGCATTTTCGGAACTTTTAACCAAAGTGACCGTGGTTACGAACGTTCTTCTTGATGCTATTTAGCAAGTCTGTTGGTAGACAAAAAATAAACTTTACAGGACAGAACTAAGGTAAATCTTAGCAATAAATTCGCACAGCTTTGGAAATCTCTCGGGTATCCATGTGTTTCCTTATCGCAATAACCTACTAACAACAAACTAGCGGACGAAGGGACTGGTATTTCAACAGGGAGTGGCGATTCATTAAATAGGTCATTTCGATCTACAGTTGGCTTAAATTTCGACTCTAGTCCGAGAATTCTCGGAAAACCACCACTGTTTACAAGATTGCATAACCTAACTGAGCATTCGTGCAGAACCTTGCCCTAACGATAACTCGTTTCCATCAGTGTTCTTTAAACCTAACCTTATCTGGTCGCCTCCATATTTCTAGACAATGCGTGAAGAAACCATCTGGTACACATCCTGACTTGAAAGACTAGACCATTTCTGTTTCTGTCGAGTCACACTCAAAAGCGCTTGTGTATGTAAATGTACATGAAACAGCTGTTATGAGACTTACAGTTGAAATAAGTTTCGATTATTTGCTCACCGTGAAACGAACTTAATTTCTACGCTTTTCAGTGGGTCGTTTAAGACATTTTGAAACGACCCTCGGCAAATCGAAGTCAGTTATTAATAACTGGGTATCAAATTAGCAAATATTTATGGTTATTTATCCTGTGTCGAGATGTTTTGCAGAATTCACTGCGGCCTATAGTAGAAGATACAAGAATCATAAATTCATCCGAATTTATTTTCATTCTTTCTTCTGCTAAAGATTGCCAGTCACGGAAGGGATTGCCGGATACGTGGCTCGGAACGGTGTGGGAGTTCGCATTAATGACGCGCACAGTGACGAGAGATTTTACCCCAAAGCGGATGAGAAACACAAGCATGTAACAAAA
This sequence comes from Fasciolopsis buskii, assembly GCA_008360955.1. NCBI lineage: Eukaryota > Metazoa > Platyhelminthes > Trematoda > Plagiorchiida > Fasciolidae > Fasciolopsis > Fasciolopsis buskii. The sequence goes on along the minus strand of LUCM01009895.1, from coordinate 112,141 downwards.
TCGGTACTTGCTATGCCATTGTTTGATGAAAAAGAGTAAGGACGGTGATTAGTTTATTGAATGGTAATTCAAAAAGTAAATCATACTCCTTTCGCAAAATTTCTTTTCTCTTATTCCTCTGAGTAATCTGTTCTGTAATTGCTTGCAAAAACAACTGACTTCTGTTTTGCGCATTCGACCCTATATTTGCAGGGTAGTTGGTGTTTTGGAGATGATAAACAAATCGCATGGTGTGTTTAACGAAGAAGACGAACAGCTGTTGTCATTATACTCAGTCTATTGTGGGCTTGCAGTTAACGTAGCCAGAGTAAGTCATTGGTGGAATAAAACGAAGATGGTTGTGATTTGATGTGCTGATCACTGATCGGTTTTTGTATTGGACTTGTACACTTACTGAAAATAAAGTGAACCACTATCTCATTTTATTAAGCTCGCGTAACAGATGTTTACAGAGTACACTTCTATCATCGGTTAACCTGCAGTGAATGAACCTTTACAAATCTTTCTTTGACCTTTGTCGATCGTCTGCTAGGTAGAGACGATCTCTTCCTGGACTGTCAGGGGCAGAATAAATCGACCGTTACGGCATAGGCGTACTGTTCAAGATGACATTTTATCTACATCTCTTCATACTGCTCAGCTTCAGTGTGTGAACAACCAGAACTGCAGTTAATGTCGGCACGTAGTGAGTCAGCAATGGATTGTGCAAATGAAATATCCCGCCAATTATTACACGACTGACTTATGGACATGGATAATTTCTGGAAGGACTTTCTGATTCTTCAAAGGATTTTTGTTAAACGTAACATGGAAATGAAAAATTAAATTCACTACTCTTGACTATCCTAGGAAATCCAAGCTGAAGTTACGTTGTGCCACCTGCGTATATTTGGGAGGAGTCTTTCCTTTCCTATGCGTTGGGTTTATTAAATAATCGCCAACAAAGAAAATGTATATTTATCCATTTCCAGGAATTATCAACAGGTTCCTTCGTGCTCAAAACAGGATTTCTGAAATCAAGAACGTCAAAATAGTAGTGAGGACAGCAAAACCCCCAGCGTTCAGGTTTTGTTGATTGGACAAGCAAGCATGCCTATCTGAAGATAGGTATACGTGAGTGAATGCGGAATGTCCAAAGCAAACGAATTCTCAGGTTTTGTCTATTATAACGTAAGACAAACATAGTCCGCTGTTTGGCCTTCAGTGTCCGGATCTTATGCTTGCATTATACTTTGGAAGACGAACTAAAATGGTATGCAAAACGAAAGGCAAAAACGGTTGTGCATAAAATTTTATCCCCAAACACACGGAATCAGTTAAATGCACAGAACGGTGGGGTCGTATTCTTCAAGGATGTTATACACGCTGAACGACTAGTAAAATTGCTTTTAGCATTGCGAACTCCATTTTTTGGGCAAAAACTGAAATGCATTTAACCTATTTCACCAATGCTATTCATGCCAGTCAGAAGCAGATTGCTCAGATTGACGATCACGCTCATGGTTATTGGTTTATTCCAGTGTACATGTAGTACATTTTTCACGGGTCGCACAGCAGAGCACCAACCTGAACGTAGCAAGAAACTCATCCAAATTAAATAATCCACCGGAACACAAGCACAATCATCAGCCTTGTCCATAGCCATTGAACCGATACAGCATTGAACGGGCAAAAATTATTCATACAGTGCATTCTTTCTGCCATAAAAGCCACCATACACCCACGGAATCCTGATTCGGATGTACAAAAAAGCTAGTCCAGCTACTTCAGACAAGCTGAACGAAAATGAACTGGGCAAAATAAAAAAAGATCCCCTGAAATCTGCCAGCGGTAGAATAGTCAGAAACGGGCGGAACCTCATCATAAGCCAGTACTTCATAAATCCTACCTCCCGAAGCATCTATCCGACCAAAATGGTAACAAAACATCAACTTTGACCTTAGCATACGATCAGTTGTCCGTACCATTTTCAGCTGCATAATGGCCAAACAGCTGATTAAATATAACTTTATTCTCCTTCCAGAAATCAACCACAAGTTTAATCGGAATGGAAAAAGATTTGTTTGAAATTTATGCATCTATCCAAAATCTCTGCTTTTCTGCGCTGCCAGTGATAATAAGTTTGATTTGTTTTTGAAAGATTCTGGCTGACTGAGTGCTAAAGCTATTGAATCCGAATGACCACAATGAGGGATGAAACAGCTGCTCAAACTACAGCTAATAGGGAGTCTTAATTCAAAGCAAAGTATATTGGAGAATTACTTTTAACTTCCATTTGCACAGTGGGATTGTAAAAGGTTGTTTCATGCTTCTTGGATAAGGGGACAGAAAAATGTGTGCCTTGGCAGCATGCCTTCGTTGCTTATCAGATGGAGATTTAGCTGAGATTTTGATTGTATTTAACTGCGAATTTCGCATTTATTAAATGGGCATTCCTAATACCACATATTTTTAATTAACTGTAACCCTTATGGCTTTCTCTGTGCTGGTTGTTGATAGCAATTTCGGTACTACTGTGATAGTATTCACTGCCGCTACTATTGTCATTTGTCTCGGTACTAGCGGCAGCGATTATTCACTTGTCCTTCCAGTGGAAGTAAACACGCTCACGATTTTATTACCAACAGTCTAAACCTCAATAAACTGTCATCGATTACACCGTTTTTAGATGTACGACAGAATTTATCGATCGGACAAGAAATACCGCGTGGCAATGGAAGTGTTAGTCTTCCACAGTTTGGTATCAGAGGCGGAGGTGGAACAAGCTATGACGTGTAAGGTTCCCGAAACCATACACGGTATAGCAGCGTAAGTTCTTCGCCGTTAAAAATTCTGATGATCTGTAGTAGTCTTTCAATTTGTATCTTCATACAAAAATATTTCATTCATTCGCATAGATGGGTTTTCATAACAGTATTCATCGGTACATTTATCAACATTTCCACTTGTTATGAAATGAAATCGTACGAAAGATCACCATTCAAGTATTCCGAAAAAGGGTTGGAGTTATTTCATGCAGGTTTTCAACCCCCCATCTAATTGACAAGTGAAAGACAAGAAATTTGCAAGATGACGGCTATTTGTCAATCAATATGGATTTTTACGGGAGTACGGCAAATTGGATTTACGCTTGGTGGCTGAGAAAGTGAAATAACAAAGATCTGTTGTATTGTCTTCATACTTCTCAGTGAAACAACAATATTTTTCATTCAAAGGCCAACACGAATGAAAACAGAACTACAGGAAGATATCAGATTTCAAGCAAGTGCATTCGCATCGTTCGGGTGCGCGTCGATTAATCTGCAAGGGTCTCAAGTGATGAATACTTAACAACAAACATTATATCTTCATGGCAGTTTTATTAATGTTTTCTGATTAGAAGAACTAAGGCTATAGCCGCTGTGCAAATGGGCGGAGTTCTGGCATCGAAATGTTTCCAGAGCAATGGCAGGAAAAAAAAACAGGCAAGCTTTCATGGTGCACAATAAATGTCGATAACAGAATATCAATATTAACAAGTATATTGCCATTGTATTAAACTGTATCGCACTGTGACTTAGTGTAGGGCTTTTGCAAGCATTATGTCCAAATAGTCCGCCATATGTCAAATGGTTTTGTGACAAACTTCTCCCGTGCCTAGATCTTTGACGGTCAGTATAGGATCGAGCTGAGACATGGAATCACCTATCCAAAGAGCCTCGTGAGGCGATGAATCAGCAAATTCTCGAGCTCAGAAACTAGCAGGATGAGTGGGAAAATAATTGTAAAAAAGAAAACCGTCGGAGACGTTTAATGGAAGCTATAGGGATTTTACGGGTGGAACACACGGCCAGTCAGTCGAACAAAAGTGAAGGGAAAACATGATAAATCAACAAAATACCAGAGTAAAATAATTTGAAACCTTTTCTCAGTAAGGGAAGAAGTAAACTCGAAATTCGTGTGAAAAATTCATAAATTGTCCTTTCAAAACAGGTCTCCAGGGCGACTGGGTTGAGAAAATACTTTTTAATTGACCGCAAGTTGAATAATCATCATGTATGCACATTTGACTGCGTCGCCTTCCTAGTTTTAGAGATTGCTAGTTAAGTCCTTATTTGGGTGAGATTAACTTTAAATAAACGGACACTTCCGCAATGCTCGCGAATACAGTCTGACAATGATAAATAGAGTGTTAATGGGGATTAAAGTAAGTCGATGAGTTTGGTAGCAGTTTGGTTTGAATTACGGGTTACCGTGCAAAATACAGAAAATTTTCATCATCTCCTGTATTTGCGGAGAATCAAAGTTTCAAAACAAGATTTTGGCAGGTAATTTATCGTATCAAACAATTTTTGTGTTACGAAGTCTATGTCCACCCCAGGCCACTCGTTTTCTCGCCTCCTTGTACGAAAAATAGGACACACTTGTCCAATATTGTGTGGTCACAGTAAAAGAGAAGCAATTTTCGCACCCAAATTTTAGGACTCTCGTCACATTTTCTTGGTGTGGGAGAATGTTTTATTCATAAAACGGACCGCGGTTTGGCTCTTCCACAGTGTTGTGCGGTAATATTGGTCTCTCATTGGTGATAAAACTCTTGAGTAAATTTAAACCCATAATGGCGCGATTTGTATTAAGAAATTTCGAGGACTAGGCGTTCGTGAATTTCTGTCATCACCGGTCAAACCAAGATAAGATAGCATTTCATGACAAGAATCCAGAATCTTCAGTGAATGAATATTTGTCCTGCAGGTTCTTTTTCAACGGTGGCAGTAAGTTCTTCGTCTGTGTCAGATATGAATATGACTGAAATTCCTTAAACGATAAATTCGAAGAGTCCAGGTACTCCAACAGAAACCCTGTGAATGTACTAACGAATCAGAAATCGTTGCTCTCTAAACAATGTTGGAATGCATACGATAAAATCAGTTATCGACCGGATAATAGTAAAAAAACGGTTTCCATTCTATTGATAGACAGTGGGTCTAAATCCGGCAATGGCAAATAGCACCATGAACAGTTCACTCCAGTTTGGACCTCCTTTGTGATTCACGTTAATAGTTGATTTCGCCCATACGGTTTTGGTCCTGGCTATTGAATTCCATCAGTGTCAACGGTGTCCCGGTGATACCTAAAGCAGTGATTTCTAGTTTCGGAGTTTCAGAATTGGGTCACTCCCACACCTGACCTTTTCAGATCTCACGTACTTTCGTGAAAATCCAGGCATCGGGTTACCACTCTCTTCATTTTTGATACAGTGACTCGAAGCAGCCACATAGCATCCATTGACTGATGATACGTTTCACAAGTACTAAAACTAAGGTTTTACCACGAGTAATCTTGCAGTTTTTGTAATGCGAACGATAAGACAAACATCTTATAATTTTCGCGCAAAAGAACAGCACATAATCATCACTAAAATCTCACATTTCTAAAATGATTTGATACTCCATATTCATGGTTATCAGCAGGACTTGATACAAGGGGACTTAAGATTTCTACTAATGTGAAATATTTTATTTTGAGAAAATTTCAACCAAACGGAACAATGTATAGTTTAGAAAATTTTCAGTCATCAAAAAATATCTATATTCTGCTGATTTAACACATGGTGTTACTTCCACCTTTACCAAGAACTAAAAGCAAGGCACTTTGAAATGAATGTAGCGGTGCTAGATTGAAAACAGACAAGAGCTGAAGTAATTTTGGTAAGCATTCTGAAGTTAAAACTTTCTATCCAAAAGTGGTTCGATCAATCCGTTCGGATAGGTTCGGTTTTATCAAAGTATTCCAGCTTTGATTGTCAACTGAGATCAATATTTACTCAGAAGAGAACGAGAAGCAAAGAAAGGTTAAGAGCAGGGAAGTAACTAGAACTATGCAGAAAAAGAAAAGTTTCTTGTGGAGCAACGCAACTGACTCCCGCGTTGAACCATATCGGCTATTGTCTTCAACCATCGCTTGGGCCAACATGTGGACTCGATTCCATTATTCCAACTGAAACCACGCGAACAGGGTTTTCACACCCTTTAGCCATGCCACCAAATACTCACCCGGATCCATCTTAAAACTAATACTTGCCTCAGACAACAGCATACAATTGACCAATTGTTCTATAAACATGCCCGAAGCATGCCCCAAACAACTTGGCATTCCGAGCCAGCGTATGTTTTAAAGATTGGGCGCAAGTATACAGTACCTTACACCTATCGTCTGACTTATGAGAAAACTTTCCTAACATATTCTACTAATGCTTAAAAAAGCATTGGCATTCAAACAACGAAAGTCATCGCACATCTGTTTTCAATGACCATATTCCGAAGTCGTAGAGCAGAATGAACATCTGACGGAAAATGGGATGTTACAGAAAACCACACATATCTCAAGTTACTGAACACCAATCAAGTGCTTCGGAAGAGACTTTACCTAATATATGACCGACAGGAGAGAGCCAACTACCCAAGTAATTAGATTTAACCAGTTCATGCAGTTCTTTCCCCGCAAGAACTTTGTTCGGCTTCGATCTAATCCCGTCAAGCAAAAACATTATCCATTTTGAAGGCACCATATACTGCTATACTGCTATTGTTTAGACGCTCAAAAACACCTGGAACTTATTTGAGTCCCCACTCGGAAGCACAAAGTTGACTGGGCATTCTTAGCCAAACAGCTTCCTGTCCGAGCAAGTATCTGTTATTATTATAATATGAGGATAGTACGGTACTCATCAACTCTATGGTAAAGTTGAAAGGAAGTGGTGGAAGCGCGTAATCATGACCAAGTTCACTTTTCGCGATGAGTTCGTTTAAAATATCATCGTAAATCAGTACTCGGCTTTGGCTTTTCATGTATGAAAATCATAAAAGTGGAATGAATTTCTCTGGTACACGTTTAACTAAGAGGGAGCGGTCAGGAACTACACAATCCACTGAGTCAAACGTTCCAGATCAAGGAAGACAGAGATCATGGGCCTACGGTTTGTCGTAGAGTGGACATTAAGTAAATATCATTCCAAGCAGGTAGGAAGTCGGCTTGATTCTCACGTATAGACCTTTCGTCAAAACAAGATTATCGATGGTGGATATTGCCAGCAAGCATTTGGAGGTTAACTCCTATAAAACTTTCACACGAGAACCTATCAAGTATTTTGTAAGTCAGTACAATAACTAGTTTGCTACAGAAATCTGGGATGTGTTCATTTCCTCCGGTGGATCCCAGGATTTGTCATGTCCCTGAGAAAAAGCCGGGGATATCCCAAACAGTCCAGCTGCATCGTACCTTTTAAGAAGACCCACCTCTAGTGACATCTGTTTCTTATGAAGGACTGGTACCTATCCGCACTAATTCATTTACCGGCATAAATGGGTGGGCCATCTACACCTCTCCCTAAAGTGCTTTGCCCAACCTTCATCCCGGAACTCCTGAAATGCAGACAGTGAGCGATGAGATTTATTGATCTCTTCTCTTATGATTCTGTTCCATGAACTAAAATTTCTGGACCAAATGATGTAAGGAGTGTATCGAAAAATCGATGCGCCATGCACTGGTTTTAATTGTGAATGATATAATGTTAATGTCAGTTATGTTGGTAGATGCAATGCGCCAATGTTTCGACTACCGTGGATAGTCTTTCTCAAGTCATTCTCAAAATTTTTGATTGCGAAACTTCCCTGGAGAAAGACTACCCACGGTAGTCGAAACTTCGGCGCATGCATCTCCCAACAACGCTGTCATTAACATTATATCATTCACAACTAAAATCTCTATTCAGTCGGTAAAAGTTGCAACCATGTCTGTTAATTACGGGCCTTGATAGCCCTTCAATGATGCTACTGTTCTACCTGACTTCAACTTTAACTCAGACCGTCAAACAATGATCACCACTTTAGTTACTCTTTTCTCATTGTCGGTTTTACGTGTGATTGATCAAACAGTTGGTGGACTAACTAGCTGACCAATGTGCAGATCACTTTACCATATTATTTTGGTTTCTAAATGTGATGGTAATGCTCTGATTGTAAACATATATATTAGTTTATATGTCATCTTTCTGATTCAGCTCATCATCATCACTGTTCTTTGTCAACAAAGATGATTATCCAGATCATGAATCTTATTTATCTTTTGAATAGATGTCTGCATGGTCGAGTCAGTTGATGCGTTATTGAAGCTACTTTGCACTAGTCTTTGAGTAACCGAACACAGATTACGCATCAAATCGTACTGAACTACTTATTTATTCGCATCTGGAGTTCGGAGAAGTTATACTTAATACCTGAGGCAATTTTTTGCGAAAATATTTTAGAACACGGTTTAATACTAATAACCAGTAGGCGCTCAGATGTGATGCAATCCTCTTTCATTGTTGGCATATTTGTCCAGTTGTTAACAGCAAAAATGAAATAGTAACTGAGGATGGCAGTTGCCGCATTCGGATATCATCTACTGATTACACGAGATGGAGAACGTCATGATTTGCCAACGATCACTACCGTATAATGTTCCGTTAAAAAACGAGGTGCTATAAAGTAGAATTGATGTATAAAACAAGTTTGAACAAGACACGGTTGTAACTTTTGTCTGTTCGTATCTGCACACTGACAAAAGCTGATAAGTATGCAAAAACTGCACATCGTGACTAGTGCGTATTTTACTATTCATTAGTCACCGTAATATCGAAGGTCATTTACTTGGTTAATTGCCACGTTCCCTCTGTCCCCGGTGAGCACTCATCTTCTAGCTGACCGGTAGATTATGCACATATACATCTGATAGCAGTATGGCAAGTAAAACCTGCATCGACAACTCAATAACGGTTAATAAGAGTGCAGATGCATTCAAACAAATACAGGTCCTGAACATATATTAACCTTCTTCATTTGATTCACTTGTACCCAATAAAGCGCACATCCACAAAATAATGTCGGCTCTTCTCTTTTTATCCGTATTTTGTGAGAAATGCTTGATCTTGATTCTAAGTTAAACCAAAATGTTACCAATTGCACTGTCACGGGACTAATTCGTTTCTTTACATGGGAATTGTATTCGCCGATTGTGAGTCACGCAAATTAGTCATTGTCCCGTGATAAATACACTAACAATGTTCTATAGTGCTAGATCCATGCAGTGTTGTACCACGCTATCTGGTCCTACGAAGCTCACATCGCACAAAACAGCTTTTTGTGTGATCTTTTCGGACTCGCTGATCGATGAGTGATTCAACAGAATCAAGATGTGCTTCTATGTGCTCATGAGTAAACATATGCAAGCTAGTGCACTTTGATTGTGATAGATCGCTTTCTAATTCGTACTTGTAGCTAATTTCGGCTCAGTAATGTGGCCTGGTAGTTGTGTTAGTGGTCGATTTTTGTAGCCAGGTCCTCGTGTATGGTAATTTTTACTTGCGCAAGTGCAATCATAGCAAGTTACTGAAAGCAGATGCAAACCGTGCGAAGAGTAACTCCCGATCTGTTAAGAATTCCCAGTGTGAATGTTCTACGAACCACTAATGCATAGCAGAACAAAATCTGGATTAACACAAGTGCATGCTACATGGGCTCACTCGCTTATTGGTATGCTACTCAAAATTAAGTCCGTGAATGGAGTCAGCCATCAAAATCTTTCTGAAAAAGAGTAGTAATTGAAGCATAATAAAAGCTGCTCATGAATTTCCGAATAATTTGACTATCTTACCACATACTGAAAGATAAATCAAAAACTTGTAGTGTGGCAAACGTCTACATTATATTTAATCGGGCATCAATCGTTCGAATGTTTTCATGTCTGTGTTATGAAACAGCTTCACGTTTATGGAAAACGAGGAAAACATTTCTACTAGAATGCCATTTCAAGCGAGCTTTTATTTTCTGTTTTTAAAGTAATCAGAATAAGGTCTTTCATCCGTGAAGAATTAGATGAAGAAAAGGTATAGAGTAACCCAGTTCACACATCGATAATAAGCGTCGTCATTTTCAGTTTCACAGACAAGGAGTCATAAGTTGATTAAAGTGCCTTCATTGAGGCTTAGTCAATAATACCAAAATAAAAACGGGAAAATAGTTCGTAGAACAGACAAAAGAGATGATATGATGAGGAAGCTTTTATACACCTACACTACCCTTTTGTTGAACGCGTCATACTGTTGATCGACTTTAGAGAAACGGGATGTGAGCAAAAGAACATGAAAATTAAGACTGTTAGGTTTTAAATCAGTTTCCCTTTTTAATTGGGTTTTCTCATCTCGGCAAATGTATAACGTTTTTGAAACCATTGAACCATTGTAATCCTGTCGAGTTCCATTGTTTCTCTGTTTGCTGATGGACTCTGGTTGTTTTCACTTGAGATAGCGAGAACGGACGATAACGACATAAAAATAGGATCGGCCTAGTAAGGAGCAGTAATTGGAACAGATCTATTGCTCAAAAAGACCACCAACCACTGATAAACATCTCTGGGAAACCACTTAGCGACATGCCGAAGAGTTTACAAAGAATGCTGATCAAACTCAGACGCAAAAGCTAAATCGGCTATGATTCCCTTAGAAATCCAGTTTTCACTTTTATTATGATCACGTTATCTAATAACTTCAAAATCCGTATTAAGTGGAACAAATTCACACATCGTTCTTTGGTCTATTTTATACTCCGTGGGACTATATGTGAGAATTGTCAGTGGATGTTTTCATCTTGGTTCCCTCTACGGTTGTCGGTCACGGTTGCTAAATGACAGAAAGCAAAGCCCTCATGTCGACCCAGAATCCAAGGTGGTTAATCACACTACCCGCGTCCCTGCATGTTGTTCTTTGGTCAAATACCATATAATCCAGAACCTGATTACCATTTGCTAATCTCGCACTGCTTAGAAGAACATCTGTCAACATATCGATCAATCACTATTGTATTTGCTCCTATGTGACAAAGAAAAACTGCGACGCAAAACGAGATTCAGAGAAATTGTTTGTGTTCAATCCTTAACAGTTTCATAACTTTTTCGCAGGTGTGCAAGTAAAAGCGTTTACCCAACCGGCTGCGTTTTGGTTGGTCAGCAAAATTTTGTTCCGATACGATGGTTCTGAGAATGGAAGAACTAACAAACCTTTTGCTGTTGAAATTACGTTTTTCAGAATCGAGTAAATTTGAATACTAAACTCTGGTGATTGCTCTGCGAGACCACTGAAACAGGTTTTCTAGTTTCGGGTACTTTGGCTGTTAACCGTAGGAAAAATCAGACTGTTTTTCCTATTTAACTAAACGTGTTCCCGCTTCTTTATTTTTCGTCCCCTCTGATCGATTCACATTAAGCAACGGGAATAGGAACACAAGTCAGTCATAACTTGTGATCTTGATTATCAGAGATTAGGCTTATGCGTTTGTACTGAAAATTCCATCCAACAGCTGATCTGGGAAATTGAAAACAGTTGGAGAAAGATGGTAGAACTCCTTCCAGTGATGCACAGCCTAGAGGCTAATTGTAATCATGCTTTTAATCAAATCGAATTTGACTTTCTTGGCATTCCCACACCCCGTTAAGTCTTTGTTCGCCACCAACCTCCAGTTCCCATATCTCTTTTATCGCATCGTACAAAAAGTACTGTTCACACACACACTGATTCCATGCATCAAAAGCACCAGGAAATCGCTGGTAGACTCTGAACTCCCACCCCGTTAACGCGTTGTCGGAATACGGTTGTACAATAATATGCTCACTAGTTCAACGTTTAAGTCATACGCATTAGATCGCACGCGCGTTTCTAAATGTGAACAATAGCAATGAAAGACTGCTAGACATTCTCAGTCTGTCAAGCCGTTATAACCATGCTTTGAATTTATTATTAACTATTCGCTATTCACGTTTAAAATACGCCACATCTACTCTATCCGGAATCCATTCTGGATGAAACAGTTACGATTTTTCACCGTGGGATGTGCCAGAAAAGGACGAAGTTTCCACAGTGTGCTACATGGTATTCAACCTCGGTGGAAATTTGGCGTGAGTTCATCAAGAGGACATATGCTATTCTATGCAGTAATCCGTAAAAATGTAGATAAGTGCACTCACTGATTTTGTTTTTGAAACCTAGCTGTGAACAAGTTTCTTCATATTATATTTTGGCTCTTGGAGCGCGTCGTAGTAGTGGATAATAAATTTGTTTTCCAAACAAGGAGTTTCTGAAATTTTTAATGGACTTTTGCCGAAGTGCGAAAAACCAACAAAAACATTCTGCACAATTTCAATTACACTTGTTATCTGATAGGATGAAATATTACGTTAAGAGTAGATGAAGGATACAATTACCTGTTTTAGTGTTCGGTCATTTTACTGGCTATACCGTGTTACAAGGATTAGGAACACGTTCATAACTGCCGGTGATTTCTTCTCGGACATTTGACTTGCTACTTGGAGAAGACAGTAAACTAAATCCCTAAGCGCCAAATACCGCTAAAAACGTCGTGTTTGAACTCCAAAGGTCAAACAATTTCGTTTGCTTTTGAAGGCGTCTGAGCATCATGTTGAAGCAATCATTTTTCTTTATTTCATAGACGGAAAAGGAAGCTGTAACTCACGAAGCACTTTTACTGTTTTTTTACTACCAATCTAATTAGCTGTCGTCCAAATGAGGAAGATTCACGTCATCGAACATATCGTCAAGACAATTATTGTAGTTCCGGGTTTGCAGTATGCACTAGCAGATCGCTGTTTATGTTATGACTGTATTCAAAATTTTGGAATACTTCTGAAAGACAGCTGCTTGCTCGTCCAGCCAACAATGAGAAAAAACAATGAATAAATATGATAACCTTTATTCGAATCAAGTCACAAGACAAAATTTTATATACGATGTGAAAAATGGAAAATAATTAGGCACATGGGGGTTTCTATAAGCATCGAAATTCTGAGTCATGAATAACTAAAGAAGTAGTCACCCTTTGGATCTCTTGACCAATCTTGTTAGCCAAAATCGATAGGATTGCTTCATAGATGCTGCAACACAGGAAGTTCATATTCGCCAAGTGGAGACTTTGAACACGAGAAATACACCTGGATTCCGAGCAAAGACTAGCACGTGTTTGATCAAGATTATATTTAAGTTGGATTTCACATGAATATTCTTTTTGTTCTTGGGGAATTATTATGCACACGATTTCATACACTGCATCCTGGCTTCGAGAACAGAATGGAAAGATTTAGACCGCGATTTCTCAAAATTTGTTCCAGTGGAATTCTTCATATATAAGTACCTATAGGTAAACGCAGATAAAAATTTAACTCTTTGTATGCCGCATCGAGATAATGGTAACATAAGGTCCTGAGAATTCAAGGAGGTGATATTTTTAAACGATTATCCGGTCACGGTCAAGGCCTTCGTCTCGATGACTTCGTGATTGTTACAACAGTGCCGATTAGGTGATCGAAATGAAAAATTCGGCACGAATACTTAGATGAATACTTCTGTCGTCATCTTTCTGTTCATTCGGTAGCTTACCACTGGCCGAGGCCTGCTTGGCAAATAGTTGTGCATGGTTTTATAGTAATTAGAAATAGTAAAGAGGATGCTGAATATCTGTCCCACAATTTTTTAATAGAGTAAGGCTTTTTGAAAATTAAGTGAATAAATTCTCCCACGTCGGTCAATATGCTAAGATCACGCCACCTGGTAGCACTACGAACTAATAATCGTCAGCTGAAGGCTTTTATTGACTAGTTTCTAATTGGAATTCAAGAACATCTCATAAAGTGGGACGGAAATTGATTGCGACATGATTCTGACGGAATTACGGTAGTCTTATACGGAACTGGCTGGATGAATGAAATAGAGTTACAAACCATAGCTGGTCAGGAATATCCAACTAATCAGTCCCAAAATATCTGTTCCATGAAAGCAAGACTGCATCAGTTGTGTCTACTCAGAAGAGGTTATGATTTGTTTTCATACAGGTTAGACAAACGAACCATGGTTCGTTTTACTATGACGGTAAGAAAAAATTATCGCCCAATCCCTTATCACAACTGGGATCACGGATTTTCGGTCGCGCACTCCATGTACTATTTGCTCACTGCCGGCAACCACAGTTTCTCAAACCTGGAGGTGAGTGTGCAACGTTGCCAGTGTAGAACGATCAAACTTACATTGCTTGTAAAATGTGACTACAATCATTTGGGTTTATCGTGGTCGAGTCTGAATTCGTGCGTACCTTTAGGTGATATTCTTTGTATTTTTACGATGAAATGCAAACCAGGCGAACTTCCGAAAACTCTCTGAATGAGAACTAATCATTTAAGATCATAAACACCATTTCAGTTTGCTGGCCCCAAATAAAGCATGTTTGACAACCATTTACCCAACAAAATCAGTTGCACTTTGTGTACTAATGAAATATCACTATTCAATCATTGGTCTCAAACAAAAAATACTGATGCACTTACACTAGCCGTTCAAACAACGGATCATCAGATATTTGATTCTTAACTACTGACAAGCATATTCCATAAATTGTTCCTATTTTGATAGCAGTTAGTGTAGAATAATTTCGAACCAATTTTCATCAGACTTGTTGAATTATAGTGATAGTATCCAGTTACTAAGCCCTATAACCTGGTTTAATTTGGTTACCATACTAATTCTTTTGATTCCTATAATTATATCGAAATCGTGATTGATTTAGCAGTCAACTTGTCGAATGTGATCGTAGTTATCAGTGGTCTGTGCATGCTTCCCATTTCAACTTTCTGGTCTTGGTTTACTCCTTTTTCTAATAGTCTTTTTTCGCTCTCAGGCCACATGTGACCCTAAAGATGCACATTCTCGTAAGTACCTAAACATGTTAGAAATGCAAGATGCATCATATTGGTGCATGCACTCAATCCGTCTGCAAAGTGACTCCTCTCCAGTATTCGTACAAAGATAAGCAACTTTCCGATCGTCCAATTGAATTGGTTCGTAATTACTGCGACCTGCGCAATCCATGAGGGAAGCATGGACGGGGTATCCGGTAGTACCACTTAGCACATTAATGCAAATTTAGCGTTCGCAATAAGAAAAATAAAATTTGATTTCGTAGGTTGACTGCAAACTGTACTATTTTACATGCTCAGAGCGCTCTAAATTTTGTCCAACTGTCTACTGACCTATATGACGAAAATGAATACCGATTTCTGAAATTGCTCAAAGATGACTAGATAGAAAAATACGGCATGTTCATATCATTCAAAATGGTACCAATTAATTTAGCTCATTTTTCATTGTTATTCCGATTAAGGACGAACAGTGATACGGGTGACCGATCGAAACGAGGAGAACCGATTTTCCACCATGATGATTTTTTTACGGTTGTGTTGATTTCTGTCGTAGAGAATTCAAAAAAGCACGACTGTTCTGAACCATTTTTCTGCGGGCTGATTGTTTTCAGTTAGGAGCTTATAGGTTTCCCATTACGAAGTTCTGTCGTTATTTACTGATAAAATATACCGCGCATTGTTATTTTGAGACCCTTATCGTGACGATTGATTAGTTCCATAACATTCCAGCTCATATACCGTGTAATGAATGCAGCGAGTAAAAAATTGTTCTAAATTTTACTTTCCGATTTAAATGAAATCCACTATTCCAATAACAAAGTGTGGATTTTGGGAATGAGAATGAAAACTTCGAAGCAAAGAGGTTCTTCTTCCTCCCATTGCTGAGCAAAGGTGTTTGGATTGCCTGGGTTAAATCGTGGGTGGAAATGAACAGATAAGCACTGGGTTTGCGATTTCTGAAGATCATGCCACTCATCATGAAAAGCGCATTTGAAAAGGGGATTGAAAAAATAAAGATGAGAAGTTAGGAACTCTAACTAATACTTGCATATTTCCCTGCTGGCCTTAGTAATTGCAAAACCCGATTAACCTATCATTCAGATCAATTTTGATTCAAACTCAGCTTTCAGTATCTCTAGTTTGGTTCGTTATCTCACCACCGCAAATTTAAAGGAGAAAGCAACGAAGAATAAGGGAAGAAATACCGCAGGATTTTGCTTAAATCGAAATGAATTGACGAAGAAAGATTATGCATACAAAACTTCCTGACGGCACCATTTATCCGGGTCAAATTCGGTCTCCAATCATGGAATAGAGAATATTCTGGTCGTCTATGCCGCAGTCTAAATGTGCCTATTCAGCGCAGTTTACATTTTAGATTTTTCCATCTTTTGTTCATGTTATGGACTAGTTGCATTTAACGTATTCCAATTTTAATCCGACGAGAACACCAGATTACATCGGACTCGACCGTCTGCATACCACCTCCAGCTAATAAGTTTCCGTGTTTCTGCCAAATGCTCACCCAATTATGCCGCACCTAAACACTGAATTAATCAATTATTTTTCCCATCATTCGCACAATACCAGAAACATACTAGTGTTCTAACACTGATGATCTTCGCCTACTTTCTGAGTGCGACGAATATGTTTCTCAGGCGAACACTAAAGCCAAGCCGATTGGAGCAATGCGTACTCGATTTCTGATTGGTCGATAGATGTCAGGTCACAAATGAATTAATGCAGAGGAAATAATAAACTTTCATTCATCAGTATCTGCATGTCCCATATCCTTCAAATGTGAATATGAATGGTTTTCAGTTGCTTTTTGGCAACTTCTTTCGACGCAGCTCTGCTTGTTGACGATTACAAATTTAGGGTTTTAAAGATAAGACCGTGAACGGCATGCTGTTCCAACGTAAATATTATGGTTCAATTCGTCCTCACACCGTTCACGTGCCCATTTCAACAAGTTTCATTAGTTGCGATTCCTTTCTGAAAAATATCACTCGATTCCTATCAAAAAATAATTATGAAGAGGAAATTGAAGTTTTACACGGTGATAATATCCATTTTCCTGTTTCCAGAAATTTCACTTAACAAGCGGTTTGACATGGGTGTAAAACTTGAAGTACGAATACCCAAAATATGAGACCTTCCTTGAACTTAATTCTTGCCTACACATTCCGTATTTATCCTAATTAATCTCTTTTAACATACCAAACAAATTGTTAAGAGCAGCTTCTGGAAGAGATTCCAGGTCCGGTTGTAAACGTCGTTGACCAAGGCGGACGAATCATGAAGCTTACAAACAAAATTTTGCTTAGTATATTATTAATTTCCTAATAGCCGTTAAATTTATCGTGTTGCAGTATGTTTAAATTGGGCCTATATTCTGTTGCTTCGTGGCATTTATCTTGAGACAAAAAATAAGTATTGCCACTCAACGTTGGTGCACGCCAGAACCTTCAGAATCGTGAAACGTTGAATGAAAACGTCAAACAGTTTTCTTGCAAACATGCTTCACTTTCGTTATTCACGTTGCTAACAGTCTTTCCATACCTGACGTGCTCGTTCAATTCAACTTGTAAAAACGCAGAAAGTATCGTTATTCATTGCCTGCCTCTGTCACGATCTGGATCATCGAGGATATGACAATCGATACATGAAGAAATATTCCACTCCACTGGCTGCTCTGTACAGTTCATCTCCCATGGAACATCATCACTTCAATATGACAGTGACCATTCTACAGGTGATTCCAATTCAGTTTTGTTATATTCACTTCGTTAATGATCCAAACTGCGTTTATCCCGATCGTTTCTCATTTACTTGTAGTCGAAAACTAAATACAGGATCGAACTCTGAGGGACAGTCTTTCGAGACTGCAATGGTCCGATCAAGTCCACAGTTTTTCTTATCTTAATAAAAATAACCAGAACATGGTCTCAAGAAGACGACTGAGTCAAAAATCCGTCAAATTTCGTGAACGATCAAATTCCGTTTCCTTCCTTGACGGTACAAACAAAGCAATACTTTCTCGCATTCATGTGTGAAGATCTTGGGATAAAATTGGTAAACGTTAGTTTGAGTGATGAATTAGATCGCATTACCCACTTAGTGAAGTCGAATTTGAATAAAAACGACATCCGGAACGCACTAATCCGTTCGGATTGAAAAACGGCCTGGCGGAACGTATCTGAAATCTGGCTAAATCAGAACGAGTCAATGCCGACAAAACTATGTGGGCTGTTTCGGATTTAATTCCATATCCTTGCTAACCCATGCTTCAGTTCACATGAACTCAAACCTAGGACACTTAACTCATGCGCAATGGTGGCAGTATGGATGTGATTTCGTTGTATTACTGTAAAAGCACGTTTACAAAGAACGTCTGTTAAGTAAACAGATGATTTGAATTTTGGTGGTTAGTGGGACATTAACTCACTTTTCTTATCTCATGTTTATTAAGGAGGAGAATTCAAGTTGAAATTCCGACTAAAAAGAAATGTTAGTTGAAAATTTTGCGGCATTTCAAAAGGCGACATTTTGATTAGAGGGCGCAAACATTTGCGAGTATACTGGTTCCTATCTGGAACAGTGCAGATGATATATCACCTGAGGCACCATTTTTTGATGCAATCCGAGATATCTTCGATTCCAAAGTACCATTTCCATATGTAAGTTTTGAAAAGCAGTGTGATGATTTCGAGAAATGTTCAATGAATTCAACCTCCATGAATCACTGACTCAGGAGAAAAAACGAAGTAATTTGTCATCTTCTCCATATGTATACCCACATGTTTAGCAGGTCCTTCCGGTTTGTGTGTCAGAACGTTGCCGTCCACCGGGAGGGCTTAGCAGTCACCTAGTTCGTTCAGTAAACTTCCCCCTGGTTGCTTGCAACGCTCCCATTCCGTTTGAGTGCAAGACAAATGGTCGCAGTTGCATTATTTTGGCATCTTTTATATAAAATTGTAAACAGTTTTTTCAATATATCTGCCATTTCGCTCCGAGTTGTCCACTGCTTTTGACCTGGTTTCTCTTGCTTAAATGCGGTAAGCCTTTGAAGTTTTCATTTTCAGATTTTTCTACAGTCATGGTTGAAGATTTTTTCTACTTTATATCAGTGAACCAATCATAAACAATCAATCTTAATTATCAACCCCAGTTTTCGTCGCATCATTATTCTTCCCCTTAACACATATTGCCCATCCAGATGCATTGCCCACTGCATCATCTGCAGAACATTTCAGGAGTAGTGATGAAACCGTCCGACTATTTGCAACCAATCAAACCTTTTATGCTTTTCCAAAATCTGGTCTTTAATCAGTAAATATAAGTATGTCAAGCGTGTTCTCTCACTTCCTTACCTAAGAATGCGTTCGACGATTGAGACTATTCCCGTTTCCATACCTGATTTCTTCAAGTATTTGGACGTGACAACGAGCATTTCTGTGCGGCATGTTGCCTACATTATTGATCAGGTTAAAATATTACATCGCTGATCTTGTGAAATCCGTAAACTGAAAAATTGTTACTCTGCTGCTCCTAAGCTTTCCTTCCGGATCCACATTTGAATGATTTGTATGCACTTTGCCGCGATTGGCTCCCATCAGGCACGTTTATTATTGCCCTTTTTGGGCAAAATATGTGACCAAGTCTCACGAACATCACCCATGAAATTTCGTGGAGATTTCGCTTATCCTTAGCATTATAGACTCCCTTGTTGTAATGTAAATCCAATCACTGATTCGGAATCATGTGTTAACGATGATGACCGAACATTTCGCAACACCCAATCTAGCATAGATTCCTGATAACCACGAAACAATCGGAAAGCGTTTTTCAAATAATTGATTTGTTGCGTTTTTACATTGTGAACATATTGTTGGAAGACATCGTGATGCATGCACAGTTCGGTTAACATCGGTTGTTTTTCTAATTCCAGTTTCACCCAAAATGTAAACAAAATGATTAGGAATTATAGTACTCAACAAAAACACTACTTTGTCAACAATGCAATGTCCAAAACATAAGTTCATACCTTTTCCATAGACCAAACTTCTTTCGTTTTACTTCTTCTTGACCGCTTTCAAAGTCGACAAACATCCCTTCCATTTTTGACTGAGTTGTTTTTTTCCAGTTGCTTCTTGATATCGCGCAGTACAGCACAACACAGCACACGAGGTTCTGATTTCTTAGCTGGGACTTTCGATCGCAAGACTAAATCCCCTAGGGCAACACAATACAATTCTCCTCGCAAATTTATGAGCAGTAGTAGCCTGAAATTTACTAGAAAAAGTCACATATTTTCGGAGAAGCGAAACTGCAGTAGTACTGTTTGGCTGTTCCATACCATTTCCCATAGTGTTTCTAAACTGTCAAAATTATTCGTCTATATCATTCAACTGACTTACTGACATCCGGCTAGCACAGGGCTAAAGCAAGATTCATTTTAAGGGAGCACATTTTTGATAAATTAACGTAAAATGCCCTTATTATCTACACATCGTTCTACAATCTTTGGAAGTCTTGTAAAACAGAGGCATATTCATATCAACTCCCGAGTACCTCTGGCATAAGTCGAAAAAATCCTGTTTACTTCAAACATTATGAGAGATATGGTATAATGGGACATTTATTCAGGCTAAGTAGACAATCAGAGCTGGAGATCTATTGATAATTATTTTTTAATGACCTCCAGTTTCTTTTATCTGCCCTGCAATAAATGACGATATTGGAGAAATTTTACTGATTTCCTCATCAACCAATGACAGTTTGCATACTCACTGTCAGTTTTGTTTATCGATATGAATCCAATCAAAGAAGCGAAAACAAAAGGGCAAAAATCACGAATCGGCCTTTTAATACCAATCTGAACCGGTTTCTTCTTTCAAACGGGTATCAGTGAGTATGCATGGATAATTCATTTTCAGTTTGACAACTCGAATTAGTAAACATGCGCAACCCCTTGTTATGGCTGGGATCAAATTATTTGCACAACCGAGCTGGATTAGTATTTGATCTAAGGTGAGAAAACAAGCAAGAAAGAATCTGATAAAGAAATGCACAAATATGGGGATGTTTGGACAGGAGAACACGGGTACGTATATTCGATGAGCAGCAGAGCCCGCGAAGTCAGTCATGGGCCCTGTAGGAAATTGTGTACATCATTACGTACGAGAAACGTGCCATTGGCAACAACGATCATAATTTTGGAACGTGTGAACTCTTTCTAAGGGTTTGCCCTACCTGATCGAAGAAAACCGTCCGCCAGATTGCAGTGTGATTCTTAAGTAGATTTATCATTTCTTCACTCTCTTTACGATCCAAATGAGATTCCAGTAGAAAAATTCAATGTTTTCGCCAAATAAAGGCATTGCTCCAAAATGATCCTTACGCTCCATTTCTCGATTTTCTCCTCACCACATCAATCACGTCAACGTGAGATTTCAGCAAAAGGACCACAACGTGTTTTCCAATTGTAAAACCGGTTCCTATCGAAGTGTAAGTGACGAATTTTTGATGAAAATCTCCATTTTCTTACCAAATACGTGCAACTGACAGGCACCAACATTGAGGTTTCCTATCAAAGTCAACCTTTTGCAACCAAATAGCAATTGTTCGTTACGCCTAATGACAGAAAACAGTTAGACCAAAAGTGATCAAGATCTTATACTGAAAGAGAGACGTTTGGGAGCTTCTCTGAAGCCTCATCCTTACAGTACAAGAACAGGGCTGCTTTGACGGGAGTTTGCGAACGTACTAGTTTCCAATGTGAAATAAGAGAAAGAAAACGCGTGACTTGAGCATCACTACATACTCAGTCAGAATTAAGATTGGAGGAGGTACAGCCAACCGGTTAGGCTCGGAACGCAAATCAATTTAGAGGATCGCCTCGGTAATAATTTAAAGGTAGGGAAATCACATGTTTTACATAATCATAAATAGTTCCGCATAAAAATGCAGCCGCATTGTGAAATGTGATTAACCGTCCCATTTGATTTAAGCAAACCAGAATTATATTTCCTACAGTAACGAATGTTTTCGCACAATTTAGATACAGGTCTGTGTCAAAAATTGTAGGTTCCCGATGATGCGCGACTATCATGAGTTTCCGTTGCACGATTGACATTCTGTGAATAAAATAACTGAAAATTCGCATTGCGTGTCGATGAAAAATGTTTCGCAAAACCTGTTCTCGACCAGCCGATTACCAAAGTTCCAGATTTCACACGATTTGTTCGTTTCTATATAGAAACTTATAGTCCTCGGATGAGGTGTGAGAATTTCGTGAACCACATGACTTTTGCCAGTTTTTGGACATAAACCGTCCACAATTTTCGTACCATAACCATTGCACTGGTTTTGTGCAATAGTGAGGATGCGTGATAACCCTCAATTTTCTCAACACCAAAAGTGGTTCATCGAATATTCTGCGCAGAAAGATTTTAATTGCATAACTTTACCATAGCTGTCTAGTTGCTCGCCAAAGAACGCTTAAAACGAATGCAGAGTTTAGGTAAGCACAATGATTGATTACTACTCAAATACTGAACCCCGTAGAATAAACTTACACTGAAAAGTCACGTTTTCCAATGAATATTTTGATGAGAAATTGCATAAATCTAATTCATCAGGAGATTTCGTTTCATTAATAAGTTGGTCTTTAGAAAGTGACCTATTATTTCCTCAAATACAAAACACTGAACAACACAAACTGTTATACAGATATTTTGATTTGCAACTGTTTGCTTAAATACACGTTATGCGTTCCGATGTAATGTGCTTACGGGTGATGTACATACGATTATAAATATAACTAGAAGATCGCTGTGAGCTAACGAACAGTAACCGTGCAAATCAGTGACGGGTAGGTGCAACATCATGTGATGAAGTTCAACAAATCGTTCAGAGTTTGCCCGGTAGCGTAATGGCTAAGGCGTTCGACTCACAATCGTTCGTCCCTGGTTCGCGTTCCAGTTCGGGCGCAGTAGATATGTACTGCTGATGATTCCCAACAAGGATGAAGCAGCTGTACAATGCTTCCATGGATTCCTTATGATGAGTTGAGCGATGATACCGCATGGTGAATTATTTCACGATAACTAGAAGACCTGTATGCTCTATGAAGAGATAATGGAAACTGAACAGAAATTTTGGCTTGTTTGCGTTGTGAGTTTGTTGTACCTCAAATCCTCATTACCATAATCGCTACGAAGTTATCGGTTGTTCAAATTACTTTGGCTATTTCAGATTCTGTCTCTAATCAAGCATGCCATCCTGGCCACGGATTTGGCCACATTTTGGGCGTCTAAAAACAAGCTGGATGCGATTTTGGACTCTGAGAAAGGCCTGGACTGGACACAAGATAGCCACCGGTAAGGAAACTGTTTATACTGTCCGTTATCATTGCATATATGTATGGGACGTTTTTGAAAATATACTCAATCTAACACCGAGACGATTTATCCCCAACCGTCT
The DNA here is from genome assembly GCA_008360955.1 of Fasciolopsis buskii. NCBI lineage: Eukaryota > Metazoa > Platyhelminthes > Trematoda > Plagiorchiida > Fasciolidae > Fasciolopsis > Fasciolopsis buskii. The sequence goes on along the minus strand of LUCM01009895.1, from coordinate 88,879 downwards.
CATTATATGTTAATCACAGTAGTTGGCTAAATGGATCAGGCCAATAAATTTTCGGTTATTTGATTGACTGACACTGAGTTGACCTACGATATTGAAGCACGCAAAAATATCAGGTTATTGTTTGTCTTCTGTGCTTACCTACTGAGCCAACTAATGATTCTCGAGAATATTTGCATTTTGACATTTTTGCCCAAACGATCTGAATTACATTCCATAGTACGCCTGGTTGGAGAGATCAAGCGGAAAAGTGTGCATTAAGTAGCCGCAAGTATCCCATTCGAAAGTGTAATTTGCCGATATAATACAGGGAAACTCCATGAATGACACAATTCTGACAGGAATTGTTCCAACCTGCAACTCGAAATGTGAACCCCTCGGCGATCCCCGATCACGTTCAATTGCTAGCTTTTTCATTCATTATTGAAGGCAATAAAATCGAAAAATGCATCAGGATTGAGCAGAGGTAAAAATTCTCAATTCATAGTCATTCATCCCGGATTCGAAACCCGTATAGGACTGCATGGTTATGCGCTGCCGGTGATCCACATAATATATGGAGCAGATTCACGGCGTTTCTTTTTTTGTCAGTTGTCAGCTGATTGTTGAATTTGGATGGTTAATCACTTCCTGGAAAAGTTATATTCTTGATGCTGTGAAAGCATGTCAGTTCAAGGTTGATGGTTGTCCAAAGTACATGAAACTGACTCCCTTTTTGCATAATCTACTGAGATATAAAGGGCATAAAAGATCTACAATTCAGAACTATGAAGGTACAACAGAGGAACCGTACTCTGGTCACCATATCACGTACGTGTGCCCTTTGGATCGGGAGACCATGCAGGCATTCGTAAACGGTGACCCGATAAGAGATTATTTAACACCTGCGGCGCAGCACAAATTTGTGCTAAATTCATTTCCAAATCCGTATTATTGACGTCGGAAATATTTTATGTACGCAAGTGGGCCAAAGGTCCCTTTGATCGTTCTTCGGCACTCCGTATACTGATTCGTTCATCCCCTCCATGAGGAAGTATTGCAAGCGGCATGTCTCAGCCAACTCTATCTAAGTGGTTTAACCTGGCACGAATTTGCTGACAGAACCACTAGGTTTTTCTAGCGATGATTAGCTGTCAGCGACTGTTGTTTCCTTCAGTAGAACAACAAGTTAGACGAAACAAACATTAGGCATTCGGTGTTAGCGAATGTAATGGTGTTCTTCCCAAACCAAAAACGCACAGAGAAAAGTCAATTGGAATGATGAGAAAAAAAGTTAGTTCTTTTAAAAAGAGTGGGTATCGATTTTGCTGAATTGGTATCGGCTAGATAAAGCATGAAGACATAAGAAATTATTGATCCATTATTAATTAAAGACGATCATTACGAATAAATGTTTATGGTTCATGAAAAAGGTTTACTTTGCGTGAGAAAACAACTCTAGTGCACTTGGCGATATATCTTTACAGAAGCCAATCTTGCGCGGATATGCCCAGGTACTACTTGACGCCTTGTAACACCTCCTACTCCATACCAAAATAGACAAAAATTGGGTTACGAACATCTAGAAGGAGATAAGCAAAAGAATCGTGCAAATAAAAACGCAACGGGAAGAATGCAGGATGAAGGCCAAGAACTGTGAAGCCAACCGAGACGAGTGTACATCGCCAGTAATCAAGTGAAAGGACATCGCGAACTTCAGTGCGCGACTTCAACCCGTCTTATTTTGTTCATTGCACGAGTCAGCAATTTCGTCGTATGAAATGATCACATCCTTCAATCTTCCAACATTGTACCGATGAAGATCACTTAAATTCGGTGCCTCCCCCACGGCTTCAGCTCTGAGATAGTGTACCTCAGTCCCGACTAAAGATTTCCCGGTAGAACATTTGCACAACATTTTAGAAATAACAAAGCACTTCTTGGTGTTTAACCACAATTTATCAGTGATTAGACCATCCAAGGAGATGTCTGAATTACGCAGATGAGGTTTGAGGGAGCGTAGTGCTTCATTTCCAACGCTGCACACTTACTTTAAAAATATCGATTTTGTGTGCGTAGCTGTTTAGGCGTATTTGCAACCGATTTGATTTCTTCGCGCACATAGGTGACATTTGTGTAGTCTACCCCCAGACAGTTGGATATCTGAATACATATCGATCTCCTAATTCTCAATCGGGGATAGAGCGGTTTATCTAGTCACCTCAAATATCAATTTACACGGGATACTGGATGTGAAACTTCTAAGCCCTTCCACAACACCTTGTTTGTCCTGTTTAATAAATATCGTGGTAAATAATGTCAAATAACTTCTCATCAACAATGAATTGTTCGGTTACGTGTAAAGCAATCTCGGAAAATCCGACAGCGCGAATTCATCCAAACACGGTTGCTTACGAAATAAAATGGTTTCCCATATTTATAATTAATCTTGTTCATTGCAACGAAGGAGCCCAAGATCGACCATGAGTTTTAGACAGACGAAAATCGGATAAAGTGTACGCGCCACTGAACGTCTAATCCGTTGTCTGGATAGACAGGTCAACGGCCAGACAAAACCAATGTCAATCAGGGCAGGATCACGTTGAGCAAATATGTCATAGCTAACCACAATTTGAAGATTACAACTCTACATAGACCGCCGAACGATGAACTATCCTTAAAGGTGACAACAAAGATCGGATGGATTTATGTAGATTGTAGGCTGCATACTGCTAGTGTGGGCGACAACAAATAGATTGGTGGTACCAAACAAACAAGCAATAATTACAGATTATTGATAGTAAAATAAATCTAACCATCTCACAGGTTTTTAGCCATTTTTTGACATAACGTAATACGAACGTCGATGCCAAACAATCTTCTTCTGCGAATTATATATTTCTACATATATAAAAATTGTCAACGCACACGGTAAAACATAGACCTGTCATAATCAAACAGAACTGACTTAGGATCACTTTTGGTATTTTCACTTGGATAACTTTTAATGCTAAACTCCACGGTCAGTCGGTTGGTGGAAGTGGCGGTGGTCAAGTGGTCAACTTCGTGATGACTTGACCCGATGATTTCGGGTTCGAATCCTCAATCCGCCAGTCGACCGCATTACTTTGGAGACCTCAATTGGTCAGGACCCATTTCCTGAAAATAACATGCATTAGTAATTCATTACCAAAGAAAATAAAAGCTAAGAAGTAAAGGAAAAACCCCGTAAGCTTGTGTCTATTCACTGTTAATTTACTTACCGGTGTTGCCCTGAAACGTCTCGAAACTTCCATCACCCAACCTAATTAATAAGTTATTTCTCTCTAAATTAAGAGTCATTTTAATTTTCCCATTTAAAGATCTGATTATAGCATAACCCTGCTTGTTCAGAAGAACAGACGCCCCAAGCTAGCCATTCGAACGTGGATCCAATCGCGACTGCGACCACAAACCTGTTTGCGTGTTGATAACGCGAATGCAACAAGTACACTACAACGCACACTGCTTTATACACTCTTGTTTGTTCATTAAAAAGCTTACAAAGTAAACGGAAACCTTCAGCAAACAAAAAAGTGTGAAAATGTTTCCTACGGTAATTGTCGAATAGGTCCGGCTGTAGCTTATGTCGAACGGTACCGACGAACCATAGGGTTAACGCCATAGGCTTTCCAAATAATCCGATCGATGATGTATATCGTCTTTGAATCGTCACTGTTATTACGTTCATCAGAGACGACGTGGCGTGCAGTGAATAAATCTTAGCGGTTGGAGGTAGTCACCTAACTAATAGGGTACGTAAGGCATAGGAATAACACGAAAGCAAAAAGAGGTATGAGAAATTCGGACCTCATGTGCACGTATTCAAATTCTTTTCAACAAATCAATTGCATATTGACTTCAAAAATCTGTTAATATGGAAAGAAGTTGGAGAAATCACTGAACTTCCTATGCACACTTGTTGGATCAATTAAATGTGCGATATGAAAAACCAAATAAATGACCGTCATCGATCACATCACCTGCTACCGATAAGTTGGTCGTTGGAACGTTTTCGAAACTTGGACGCACCAGTTGGATTGTATGTTATTCAATGATAAAACCGTTATAAAAAAACTTAGGATTAGGGAGAGGTTAGCTTGGAAGCGATCACTTTCAGTCGTCAGACAAAAACAGCGTAAGCAAATATTAAAACATTCTTCCCTTTAGCATACAATTACAAACGTATTTTTAGCATTCGAAATGCACTTTTTATCGTATCGAGAATCCCCTTCAGATCCCCCAGTAAAATTGTTATCACTTCCATCGTCGTGAATACGTCTGTGGTATTTGATTGTGCCAAACGGAATTCCTCTTGATATTCCACTGACTACATAGCAAATCCTTATTTGATGAGGGAACTAACTGACTTGAATAGACGATTGCATTTTAGAGATGACGTTTGAACTACAGAAAAAATACCAGGGTTTTAGGTTGCTCCATTTGACGCATTTCACCTGCGCAGTTAAAATATAGCGTGGACCAATGCGTATTCTCGAAATTGCTTGTCCAAAACGCCCTCTTAAAAGAGGTTTTTGCGTCGTAATCTGATCGTCTTTTTGCGGCATGCAATCTGTTTCAAACTTTCAGCATCGAATATTTTGAGAAAATCCGATCTTCCCTTACGATAATCTTTGTCAACTCTTCGTCCGTCCCATATGTGAGACATACCGCGTAGAGTAGGAGTCGGTTGATGATAAAACCAGACGGATAGTTCTTTCTATTACTTGTGCTAGCTCTCTGCGTCCATCATTTTCAGATAGCCAGAGATGATTTTTTCAGAGTTCCCATATCCCAAAACTATTAGCATATTTTCTAAATATCCAATTGTAAATATATCATTGAAGTCTAACTTTTTCCTTCGTTGGTTATAAACGAGATAACAACAAATAGACTCCGTAGTTTTTTTTGTCGAATCCCTGTGTGTGCTCACTACACATTCTAGAATTTAACGAGCCGCCCTTCAGATGTCCCAACGATATGTACTGTTTATAGGTTTAGCAAGAATCAAAAATTCGAAACAATTGTGTCAACTTGTTTAGTGTGCATAGGGAAAAATTTTAAATTATGCACGTGTTTTCAACCACTTACACCCCATAGAGAACCCACTGCTATGTCTCATCAGACATGTGGTTTGCGCACGTGATAGGATCTAGTAATGGTGAAACCTACGCGCAATTAGTGTTACTCAGTGATCTGTAACAATAACCCCTTCCATGCACTTCTTAATGCCACACAAGTGGCATAAACGTCAGCTTCGCGTTACCATGAGAACTGCATTGATTAAATAATAACTATTTGTACTGAAAGAAATTGTTGCTCCAAACAGAATGGATTCCGCCTTTAGTAGTGCGGTGATTATCATCTAAACTCAAGCGTAAACTGCGGTCTGCTTATTTCCTCGTGGCACAAGACTGAGAAAGTGGGCGAACTAAAGCATTCTACTGCATGTTCTCTAAGCTTCCGAAAAAGGGATTTGATCAAACCACCGTAACTCTCATCTTAACATGAATATAGCGGTTTATCAGTAGAAACCACGGCAAAATTGTTTTAAGGCTTGCGACGCAATTTTCTCTTATTCCAAACCATTAGGTATAACAAACACAAAGCTATAACGAACAAAGTGAATTCCAGTATATCCAAACCCAATTTGGTTCGGATTGTTTCGTAAAACGGGGTGGTCACTAGTGTCTGTAGTAAGCCCTTGTTTCGGCTAGTTTTATCAACATTCTTCGAGACAGGTTCGATTGTAAATCTGCCTTGAGAAAGATTACTGAAGGCAACCGAAACGTAGGGTTATTGAAAAAATTTCCAACCAAGTTTTTAGAAATTGCATAAACCTCAAAGTCAACTTTAGTTATCTTTCGTTTTGTTGTTGCTTGGGATTACCGCGTGACATATTCGGAGACGTTTCTGATTGCAGTCTGTTAAACGGTTTCATTTACGTAAGCTAGCAAATATGCACAACATGAGATGACACGTTCAGTTTACCGTTCACCAGCATACTCAAAACAAACAATATCACAACTTAAAAAGGAATTACTAATCAAAATTAATCCGTTGCACTCCAAATGGAATTATCTGGGATTATTTGAGCTGTGTCAGTTAATTTTCTGTCTAATTTCATTGCCATACCGTTATTGAGAAAAAGGAATGCTCCTTTGAAAATATATGCACCTTTCTCAAATTCAGATGAAATTTTGCTCTAAAAAGTTCTGCGGAATACGGCTACATGAACGTCACGCATTCACGTGCACGTTTTAATGAATGATCTCAGGGCGATGCAAGAAAATAACAAACAAAGTTTTGTGAGTAGTGAACAGCTTTTTAGAAATCACTTTCAGATATCGAGTAAAGTTATGTGGGCTCTCCAACCTTACCAGGTTGGCCGATAGGCTGAATACAGTTTCGTGGGGAATGAAAGCACAACATGCATTTGAAGGAAAAATTTCAATAAGCAATGCCCTCACGTACAAAACATTCATCTGACCTCTGGATGATGTACAGTGAACTTAGGTAACGTAGGTGTCTCACGCCTTCGTGGTTGGGGTCCGAAAGCCTAGTCAACTAGCTGGGTGAAGATACTGAAGGATATGGCAGTGAACCGTGAACAGCGGCGATCGTGTGGTCATTTTCTATCGAATCAGAATGATTGAGAACACGTGCATTTGTACAGTTGGGCTAGGTTTCGTGTGTTGGCTGCAGCAGCATCTTATCTTTTCCCGCCTGTGTAGGTTCACTCCCTGTTCCCGTTGGATATTCACTCTTTTTATATAAACGTGTAACTCTGGGGAAAAGGCAGCGGTTAGTGAGGCTTGTCTTGCTGTTCAACGCTGAACGATGATGATGATGAAGATGATGATGATCTGGAAGAAAGCGTTTATTCTAAATACCATCTAGATCACTCAGTGGATTCAATCTAAAACGACCTTTCGGCAGATTCTCGGCCCGTGCCAAGACAGTAAAAAGATGAATTAAACGGCTTTTTCAAGTTTATGCAGATCGTTGTCTGTTACCAAGAACAAAATAACATGCTCCATCTGGTTAATCGGTTGTCTATCTTTCACTTCACTCCGACATGGCTTGATCATTTTACTTCTTTATTAAGTAGATTTCGATTGGCTGATCTCAATGACCTTGTGTAGCTACAGATTTGCATCACTTTGTGCTATATGAATCCACGTCGTTCCACTGCACATATACGCCCGGCGATTTATTAGACGTAAACACATGTCGGCCTGTCCTTAGGACAGACTCTGTGTCATGTCCCAACGATCTCGCGAAGCTGACTATGAACAAACTGTGAAACAGCTAGCGGTAAAAACAGGCTTACAATTCAAGTGGTGTACGCAATGCACGACCGGCTATACCCCAAAAAGAATAATTTTCTATGAGACAAAATAATAATCAGTTTAAACTATACCTATACTACGCTTTAGAAACCACCAGGTGAGGACTTGGTCCAATTTGCACAAGAACACCAACAACATGAACGGTAAGGCTAGTAAGAACAAAATGATAAGAGAAATAACAAAGAATCAAGTTCCGCTTGGTAGTGTTTGCTACCAATCCAGACTCAAACTTTGTCAGTCCTTCATCTACTGATCTTTAGCTATATTCTAGCCCAGAATTTCCAACAGCAAGTCTTCGTGTGTACGTGCATAATTATATTTTTTATCGAAAACGCACTGCCAAACCCAATTGCTTGAACTTCAATTTCGAAATGACACCTGTGATTGTCAGCGCTGACTAAATAGGTAATAGAATGAGTTAGTCTTTATCCCTTTCACCGACGACTGTCGAAAATTTTGATTTCAATTTGAAAAATATATGAACTTCGTTCAGTGTACAACTGTGTACTTTCCGGTTTCTTTAAGTTTATCAAAACTAGCTAGTTCTATTGGGAGGAGAGTTGAGGGACCTCCTAAACACACAGGCCTTGTGTAAAGGAGGTTGGTCTGTCTTTTTCTCTCTCTCTCCACCGTTTCTATAAAGCACATCCAACATTTAGGATGGGAAGGCGGGCGTCAACTGAGTAACAGAAAACATGGAGTTCGCATTTTTTTTCTTCCTACACTGTAATGTACGGTTGAAACGTCCGTCCTTGCAAAAAGACAGCTAGTACTACAGATGAGAAGCAACATCTCTAGCTGCCTGATACTTTTGCATGACTAAACTCTTGGATATTTTTGCATGGATTTGAGCTTCTGTTAGACTAGCAGTAGTTGGATCGAAATTGGTTCAGATCCTTATCTGTGACCACGTCCTAAATTTAAACCTAACAAAGAATTGCACATACGAGCTGATTTGGTTTCGAATGCCAAAAACACCATCCAATTCAAAAGATCATCATCAAAGAATACATTTTTCCTCTAAACCCATTGATCGTTCGACAATTTTGTTTCGTTACCAAATGTCCCACCCTTCTCGTCGATCAGTAGGGAAAATGGTGCACGAAGCAGTTAATTGGCTCCCAAGTTCTTTGTATTTGAAACACAGAAGATTCTTACTTACGACGGTAATCGCGAATGCGTTAAGCACATCGTACGCATTCTCAACCATACGTGCATAGATAAATATATGCACGTTTCCATGCACACAGGTGAACGCATTCACGCATACACATACATGTCCATTCATTTTCCTAGTCCTCTTGATATGGAATCTGGCTTCCGATGGAAGGGTGAATAATCTAGCAACACGCGACTCTGACTAACCTTAGCATTGAAAATAATCGAATTTCTCTCCGACTATCCTCCGTTGCTAAGGGCTGCGTTAACCCCATTTGCCAGTTGACAAATAGTTTTCCCAAGGAATCAACCATTCGACGTATTTTGTGAAATATGCAAGACACAACAAACCGGAAACTAAATATTGAACTTCGAGTGTCAGTTTACAAACGAGGTGGAACTTTTTCTGATGTCACTTTGAAATTTGGGTAACAAATCTATTTGGCACCGAGCACGACCACAACGAGCAGTTCCTGTTACACCCGAAAACCGATAGCAACAGTGACGCGCGTAACACAAGCTTACTAATCGCCGACAAATGTGAATTACCCAACTCAGAGCGTTCTTGTTACGCGATACCTGGTTTCTTGAAGCTTATAGTTTGCAACTTGGGTAGATCGCTTAATAGTGTTGATTAGTTAGTACTTTATAGAGGTGCATCAGCTTACTTGTAGATGTTGATATGATAAGGAAATAGTTTGAAACGGAAACCGTTGTTCTCACCCGGTCCAAAACCAGAAATGGTACGGAATAACGGAATTCGTCAGCACTACGAATTTTGATCTAGAGATTTAGAGAAGGATAGCCAGCTGCTCCTCTGGTTACCGAATTGATTTGGATCTATATCTTACTTTTTTGTTCAACAGTACAGAAATGCACTAGGTAAATGAAAATAGTTTGTTTGACCGTGATTTTTTTTTATCTTCCGGCCACAGATTGTCCGTGATCAGTATCGCCATGCCAACGTGTGATTTATGTGCCATGTACAAACCGTGGGATATTCAAGTCAAAGTGGTCATGTTGATTATGGAAGAATTTTGGGCTCAGGTATGCATGAATTTAGTATCGCACTTACTTCGTCTCCAATTTAATTTACCTCTTTGCAGTGACACACTCTGAGTTTAGCTAAAGATGGCCTAGACAATTCTGTCGAATTCGATTGGTTTGGTTGTTATTTTCCAAAGTCGATCGCATTTGTAACGTGATAGTCGAAGTATGCGGAAAATCTGGAGCAGTTTTTTCCATATGATAGCATCGATTGAATGTTACAATGACAACCAAATAGTCTTCTGAAGATATTCATATCATGTGGGTTCGCAAGAATATTTATTTTCTCATTTTATTAGGTACAGTTGTGATCCAAAGGGATGATAGAAGTGGAATAAATAGAAACGTGAAAAATAAAATGGCTTGCATTGGGAAACTAAGAAAAAAGTATTGTGATTTGTTGAAGGGACATTTTATCATTATCGGAATTTCATATCCGGCCAGTTTTCCAAAAGGATTCACCAGAGAGCTACCAAGTGAGACTTCATATGATTCTACGTCACCCCAGGTTTCATGGTCACGTTAGCCAGTCCCCTCTCCCTCCCTCTAGTGGACACTAGCTGATGAGGAGCATACTCCATTCATCCCTCTCATACACGAAGTGTCATAAGAAAACTGCGTGACAACATTCGTCTGATACGAATCGGGAACAATCATGCGCAGTTAAAAGATAAGTGCCGTTTTCTGTTGTTTGATCAACGGTGAATTATCAATATTACACGAACATTAGAAAAATGTGAACAGTTTTAGGATAAAATACAGAGCATGGCGACGGTGAGTTCAAACCCTGGACCAAGTGTGAAACTAAAAAAGGTTTGAGTAATGGCCCAATGTTCTATGCGTAGTGAGAAACAGACTACTTAGGAGAACGCTCCCATTTGAGAATGGAGCTGTTCGAGAAAAGTCCAGGTGGTCATTTCCTAACGTAGCAGTTCAGTCCAGTTTATATCCACAACGACTGACCTTGCACCAACGTGTTCTGGTCGTAGTTGCTACCTCATACCATCATCTAATCAAACAGACGAAAGAATGCGAAGTAATGAAAGGTCGACTGCAAAACAGTAAGTCGGAGAACTTTAGAGAAGAAAGGTTTCAAATGCAAGAAAACCACTGACTGCGCGACTGAGCCAACTATTGGTTCGGAGGATCCCATGAACTCCAACCCGACAGTTTTACTGAACCTGCACGAGCCAGTCCGTCGGTTAAGCTTTTTATAACTTTTCGCCATATCATCGACTGGTCACCTCAACTTTATTTCCACCCACTACGTGCCTCGGAGAACACAGCACGAGGCAAGCTTGCGGTAAGCATGCCAAAATAGGAGCCAATTAACAATCTATTTGGATTCAGTACTTCTTAATATTAAATCCAAGAGCCACATGCTTCACATTAAACCTTTCGCCCGTTGAGACTAGTTCCTCCCTTGCCTACCTTGCGAACATTAAAAGACAACGCTGCTGGAGCACCGAAAGTCTTCGCACACCTTCTGTCTTCAACGGCAATCTTTTTGAGCCGCCTAGCGGTATCGAATTATTTGTTGCTGCTGCTGTAACAAAAGTTGTAAAGCAAGAAGCAGTAGATAAGTTGAAAAAGGGCCCACAATGAACCTCGAGATAGGAATCAAAAAGGCAAACGAGCCAATTTTTATGATATTATTGATGTCGAAGAAATGTTCACGAAAAATTATCGATAAAATGTTGCAAAGTGAATAGGAAATGAAAAGGAATTAACTAAAGCCGCAACTGGGTAACCTAACTGATGCGTACAAACACGTGCGTGCTTGCTTGTTCTCGGTTGTCATATTGTTTACATAAACTCATAGAGAAAAGGGTTTTCAGCTGCAAACGAAAGACCCTGGTGAGCGACTCGGTTTTTATCAAATCATCTTCAAACCGTGAGACTCTAAAAAGAACCAGAATATATATATGGACTATAATATTACAAAGTGCCTCCTTATGACACTTCTAAGAACAAATTTTTGATCAGAAAATTGAATGTGTGAACTTGCGCAAAATACCCGGACAGTATCCAGGATGCAAGTTTGAATTTGTGCCACGTAAAATGTCAAAATGTATACGTCAGAAGGCTTTCGTGACGAGGAGGGAATCAAGTCTTGCCCGGCTTCTTAGTGCTGTGGAACGACTGCTTTTGTTAGTTTATTTTACTTACTTATCTCCTCATCAAGAGGAATCTCAAAGAAGTCCATAGAAAGATGTACGTATTGGATCCAGAGCGTAGCTTTATTCATTATTCACAAATCACTAAACTCTGAATTGTTTCGTAACAATTTTGCTACCTACTTCGTTAAAACAAACAAACTCAAGTTGTTCTAGTTTGCATATATTCTACTACCACTGAGCAATCATACACCACGTTAAATAGTGAAGGCGAGATCCCGGATTGGGTACACTGAGTTCGTCTTGACCATTAAAAACGGAGTCGCTCACCAACTCGAGCACGTTTCAACATTAGTACGTCTGCGAGGAATAATTTTCATGCCCTATTTAGTCCCTATTCGTTGTGAAAGTAAGTGCTACGTTGGAACTATTGTGCCCTTTGCGGATCTCCGCTCAACGGTTCAGCTATCAAAAGCCTATTGTCAGTTCCTCAAGGGACGAGAGCACATTGGTTTTACTTCGATAACAAGCAGCTTTGAAGAGAATTCACATAAGAAAACCGAAACGAATCTTGGTTATCAGCACCGACTGCTCCAATATTTGTTGTCATACTCTAGAGGCATTTCGCCACCCAAAAAACGGAGGCGGCTTTTCTTTGAAGAAATTACTACAGTTCATCTGATTTGGTCGGAAAAGGTATTACTGAAAACCATGCATTAAACAGCAAGCAACATAGCTTTTCGTGAGCATCTTCTCCGTGTGAATCGAACATTCAAAGAGGGAACGTAGGGGGTTTATTAGAGTGCTCTAAAAAAACCGATTCAACCCTCGCATTCCGCAGTTTATCGCTATTCTAAGTATCTATGCTAATGAAGAAACAAATCAAATTAAATGGAAGACAAATAAGCAATTAAATCGTATGATTGCATTACAATTTAGGTTTGCTTTTGACCCAAAGTTAGAGACCCGTTAGAAATGTCAAAACGATGACTTCATCGGGCTATCAATACGCGTGACAACCTTAGTGTTCGATACCAGAAATAACTGAACCCTCCATCAAGACTGAGTGATTTTGGACTGGTGGACAAATTGCACGAGCATATTATGCAAAACAATCTCCCACTTCTGGTCTGCGTGTTATTTGTTCGCAAACTGAACCCGCATAATTATTTGGCGGTCACGTGAACGTACGCGCGGTAAGTAGGGCCAAACTTCATGTGATAGAACTGCATCGCGGAGAGCGCCACCATAGGCTTATGATTGAATTCACGCATTTTTTGTAATACATAACCAACTATCATCGACTTTTTTCGGTGTTATTAAACCTGTCGTTTTCCTTGTCGACCGTGAACACAAATTTCAAACAGGGAGACGAGGAAAAGGCTTCTCATTGCCAACCACTCAGTCTAATGGATCGAGATGAGGCTGTTCAACTGGCGGATGGGCAGGTATGTGTTCTACTGTTTTGGACCAATGCAATCACATATTGTTGTTCATGCCTTAAGCCCAGGTTCAGCGGGGATCGTATTCCTATAACTATGCCATGGTTTAACGGTCAAAATTGTAGAGTTTGAATCTAAATATTCCCGGTTACGTTATTTCATTCTTTTTTACTCCCTTCATGACGAAAATGACAGTGTACATCGTTTTAAGGAAGGAGCTGAAACCAACCAAGTGCTGTCGAGTGGCGAATTTGACCGGTGGCGGGAGGGTTCGAACCCACGTTTGATTCGTGCCCACACTCGTCACTACATATCCCCTGCTGTAGCCGGAAATTGGCCACGGATGCCTTTCTGCAATGCTACATGTTTTATGATAAATGAAATTGAAGGAAAAAACGGGAGTAATTCAGTTAAACAGAGAACAGGAGTATGATTTCATACTTTCAGGTAGAAAAGGTTTCATAACTTCCAGATAAATATAAAAACAGCATGGAAATTCGACGGAAAATCAACGACCTCTAGCAACTTGGATGGTGATGACTGGTTTTGAAATTTGCACTTCGGATATCGCAGGCAGTGAATGGTGTCGCTCGATCGCAAGCATGGCTCGGTCAACCCTAGGATGGGCTGAACCGACAGTTTTTGTCACTTCAAAACCACATACAACCAATCAAGTGCAGCAGCACAGCAATGAACTTGCATCACAATTCAATCAGCAATTGCTCCAAATAACGCATTTTCGTCAATAGAAATGTACAACTGTGAACTGGATATCCGAAAAAAATTTAGTATTTTTCAACGACACCCATCGTCGATAAGGAGATTCTAAGCTCGTGCTATTTTGCAAAAAGATGAAAACATTACTAATCGAATCGCGTTCATTAAAGAGCACCAGTTGTCCAACTAAATTCGAGCACCACTTCTGTGCATCCTCATTCACATAGACGTGAATACCGACGACATCTCGAAACTCATTTGCCGCACTCTCGAAGTTTGCAAACAACGAAGTTGTTTATATATTTCATAAACTGTTTATACATTCCCTTACAACGAATAAATAACCCACGCTTCAGCGCACACCACTTATCTGTTAGTCCATCGATCCACGCATAACTTTGTCGTTGCAACTCATAGATCGTTACTATTTTGGCCATAACTTTCGTAGGCAGAAGTTCCTTTTTTGTATGCAGATCCGTCGTTCACAAGTTTGTTTGGCTCCATTCCTCTCACTCTCTACTTCGAGCTGCCTCCTCTACCTATCCTTGTCACTAACATGTGCTTCCTTGTTAAACCAGATCGGATTCATTCGTGGCATTTGTTTGCCTTGCTACACTACCATATCACGTGTATGGCCCACGGTACACGTCATTCTGGAAGTGGCTCAAGAAAATCTATCACGTTGGGAAGCCATTTCCAAACTTACCTACGAGGAACGTGAACAGCTATTGATAGAACAAATGGAACAGAAATTCGAGAAAATCGCTGGAAGACCCAAACGACGGTGACGATGTTGGCCAGGCGGTTCAGATGAACAACTTTCCTGTTCTACTTGTGGAACAAAACAGGAGCAATGAGGAAGATCTGTACCGTATTTACTTCCGCTTCCGAGTGAAAGGGGACAATTAATTTCAACGATTTGATCACTCGCATAGGAAGCATTTTGAGACAAAAGAATGTTTTACCAGTTTCATCTTGTTCTCTATTCCAGTTTCATTTTGAGGTATACAAATCGAAATTAAAGTCTCCAATGCACAACAGCATAATGCCCAGAGAAGACGGTTGTGAAGAAATACTCAACATATTCATCAACTCTAAACACAAACAAAATATGTCCACATAAAATAAAACGTAGACGAATTATATCATCCCGCAAGGTCCGAAATGTACGAGGCTGAGAAATCGTAGAACAGCTATGGTCCAGCCTCGATGACTTATTTATAAACATACGGTGCGAAGTCTAGCTCCCAAGCAGATAAAAACAGCTTCAAACACATGTCCACCCGTCGAAGGTTTTCGATCGCTGATGTCAACGTAGCACTGCTGAAAATGGATGATGTGACCGCGTGAGTAATGTAGAGGTGAGGAATCCAGGACCAGATGCCCGTTCTGAGAATACCCTATCTGAACGTATGAAGCTTAGTAAATCACGTTGGTTGAGTCACTTATCGCATATGGCGAACATTCGTCTACCATACCGTGCCCTATTTTGCGGTCGTCCCACTGAGTGGATAAAGCCACGTGGTGGTCAACAGATAATGTTGCAACGTGAAATCAGAAAATGCAGAGCGAAAAGCTAATTTGGGTGTCTCAAATATTTGTATTTGGGGCTCGTAAAACCCGTCAACTAGCAGGCTGGAGGCACTGAAGTATATGGCAGTGAATCGCAAGCAGCGGTGATCGTGTTATTATTTCCTATCGAATCAGAATTATTAAGAAAAGTATACATAAACAGTTAGACAGTATTCCGTGTGTTGGCTAGTGTGGCCTTCTAATGTTTTCCAGCCTGTGTAGGTCCACTTCCCTGTTCCTCTTGCATATTCAGTCGTTTCATAAAAACCAAATGACGGCTAAGAGGAAGGAGTCAGTGGGGATTACTAAGCCGCTTCATCTGAAAGAGAACGGTTTCAAAAGAAAACACTCATCACACTTTCGATTGTTGCTGGTAGCAGCTCGAAACGTACACTTACTACGCTCAACATTCAGCGATTTTCAGATACGAGGCAGTTTAAGACAAACGTCAAACATGTACACGTATTTCAACCCCTGAACTACATCAATACAGTTTGACTTGCTACCCCACCAGTTAGACGAAAAACAAAAGCAGGCTTACGGACTGAATTCCAGAGTTTTCCAGATCGTTTGTTTTTGATACGCCTCAACGAAGCCCAAGTGAATTGGTGATTTTAACCTCCTGTACTAAATGAGGTTCAACAAAACACGAACACATCGAAGGTACACTCTACAATCGCTATTCAACATCCCAGAACTAGGTCTAAGCGAAAATCATCTATCACTGCGGATTAAACTCGATTCAACAATTTTCTCCGATTACCAACCCATTATTGTGTGACTCGTTACCAGATCCGAACGGTTGTGATCTTATGTAGCCCTAAGTCCATCCAACCTTACGTCATGATGCCCAATTCTTCTCAATCGTGCAGTGAATCTCAGAACCCAAACCCACGGAAATCATGATCCATCCATAAGGAAAAAAACGACAGCCAGTCGTTTCATCAACCGGTTAGTGAACCGTATGACGAAAACGCCGGAAAACACGACACTGACAGTTTTAACCAGCCAACCCATATTGACAAAGGGAACAAACATGCTTCGTAAATCACAATACAACTGCTGAATTTAAAGAAATACCCCAAACTCCTCATTTTTTCAAATCTCATTATCCCTAGTATTACGGTATCGTCGACGACGGTGATTTTAAAGCCAAATCTGGCTAGTTAACCGAGACCAACCGGCACATCGGATGCCCGTCAGCTGTCCCAGTTCATCTCGCTGACAACGGTGACCGAACCACAGACTGTTTCTGGCGAGTACCAAACTTTATCACGAAAAGCCACATCAGCAAACCAGGCGATTTCCTTCGCTATCACGGCGTTGGGCTCAGATTGATCAGATTGTCATCAGACACCGCTCGGGTGGATTAACAGGATATCGTCGATCATTCTGGTTCATGCCCGTAGAATCAAATCATAATTCAGCCCTGCTCGCTTTTGTTTTCGCCTGGTCCCTAGTCGCGCACACACGAAAACGACAGGTCCTATACATATGATTTTAGACGATAAACGCCAATTTCGATCCCAAACGGAGCTTTCAACATGGTTATCATGAAAACCTAATGTGTATAACACGAGCGAACACTAACAACGAGCCAAACAAACCTTGCACTCAACGATAACAGCCACGAAACGATGAATACTCGCAAAATCAGTCGCTATCATGAATGTACACGGATCCTTCCCTCCGGATCTCACATAAAACGAAAACCACATCTCCGAGGTGTCAACTGACCACTAGTATGAGAAATGATCGCGAGCAGTGATCGATTGGAAATGCAGGGAAATCAAGCTATGGTTACAACGATAAAAAGCAGCTCTATTGGATAAACGCTACAGCGGACCCCCACGTATATCAGCAAAGAAAAAACGCACGCGGGCGCCAATCCTCTCTCCAAATGGGGTCATCAGAGAGATAGATTTCTAAAAGAAAGTAAGCTCGCAAAGCCAGATTGGCAAGGTTTTATGAAACAACGTCCCTAGGACTGCTGTGAATCGATGACTTTAGTGCTTAAAAACATGATAGATCTGCATGTGAAGATCACAGAGAAATTAGCTTGGTAAGAATCGCAACCTAATTGTTCATGAGCATCATCCATCGCAAACTATGCAGGGGCAGGAATAAGTAAATGCAACAGAATCAAGCCAATTTTAACCCTATTAGGGTTGTATTAACCTGATCTTCATTCTAAGACAAATCTTAGAACAGAATCTTCTTCCACAGACCTACGACCCCTTCTCTTCTTGGTCTGAAAGCAGCACTCGACACGATCGATCGTGCAACTCTGTGGAGTTGTTTCTCTTTGAAGCGTGCCGTAAAGAAATTCACTCCACTTTCCCAATCCATGTATCCGAACAATCAAAGTTTCTTAATCCCAGCCATCTTTCACTCGAGGTCACTGCAGGATTGCCCCTTCTCATGGATTCTTTTCCAATAATTTCAATCAGATGTTTTCAGAGACAGCCTTATCCTCTTGTGGATTTTAGTGCCATTGATATTTCCTCAGACATGAATATGCAGGTGATTTCATGCTATTGAGTGAACACCAAAGTAAATCGCACGTTTTTCTCGATCTTCTGAACAACAGTGTAGGTACGTTCCCTCAAATCCGAACCATTTTCTTGCTGAGAAACAACTAGGTGAGGCACACAGATTCAGTTACTTGGGTGGTTATATACGGCGGTCTCATATCCTATGAACTATCTCTGCTTAAACAAGATCCCACTGTTATTCGGCAATCTGCGACATCTGTGGAGTGGGCCTGATATCCGCTCATCGATTAGAGATGGAGTAAACACAGTGAGGTTAACCTCCATTATACGGTTCAAAAACATCCACTTAGAATTGATGGGCGAAAAACATGTGCTCGAACGGCGTTCTTGAACTATTAGTAGGATATAGTGAGAGAATTATTGCAAAATATCAGAGATTAGACGTCCGATACTAGGTCCTCGGGTTGACTAATCAGAATATCTGAGTGCGAACAGATTAAGGTGGTTAGGACATGTTTGGAGTTTGCCCACAGAACGACTGAGTAACTGCACCCTGTTCTCCGAGGTAGGCGATAGTTGGAGGATAAATCGAGGAGGGAAGTCGGTGACATCCCAAAAGGATATGACAGCTCGAACTAGCGGATCTGCTTGTATTAGATTACCGGGTCGGGGGCCACTACATTACCCTGAATGACGGATGAAGAGAGTAGGTGATTTTGCTCGGTACCGCGGATACTGACACTATTGCATTCGTCATTTTCCCTTTCTTATGCAGTTCCCCAACTTAATATTATGCAGTCAATCTTTTCTTCATTTCTCCTTCGGAGTAGAGCACAAGTGGAGGTCAACACATAACGAGACAGTGTGGAATGAGAAAATGTGCCATGAACTAAGATAACATCGGTGCCTCCCGTCTCTGTGATTGGAGTCCTCACAAAAGTTGACGAGAGACGTGGAATAATATGTCGGCAAATTGTAAACCGTTGTCTCGAGATCATGGTCGCCGGTCTTCTCTTTAATTAACCATGGCGGTACACGATTACATGAACATCCCTCCTCGCGTTTTCACTATGCACGCAAAAATTCAATGAGTTCCCAGTACCTTCACCGAAAATCGCGGACAAAACTACATTTATTCTATCCATCAGTTTATTATTCAGTCCTCTCCTCTCGCTCTATTTGGTACCAAAACTCAAATCTTCCCCCCTCTAGCTACCACACACACTTTCAATTTCCCAACCACACACTTTCACTCTTCATTTGTTCCCAAAGCAGGCGTCTGCGGTTTTATTCATCATTCAGTCGCCCCCTGCCAGGTACCAAATCTAGACTTTTCCAATCGCGAATTTACACTCATGTGGTTGAAACTTCGATTTTCTTCCTTCAGCCATAACTTCTGCATTGCTTATCGTTTCCCAAACTGCTGAATCTTCGTTTCCTGATTTATCATCGCCAAGCATTGAACGTTTGTTCATTAAAGACCTCAAAGGACATACAAATATATTAGGATATTTCAATGTTCACAACCGCCAGTGGCCAGTACGCCCTTCTGACACCTCGGTCATGGAGCGCGAAGCCGAACAATGCGACGTGGTCAACAATATATCTCAGCTAACTGACCTCCCCATACTTACACCCGATCGAACTGGCGACCGTGCTCGGAATCTTAATCTTATCCTCACTTCAATCCCTTCTCTGTACTCAAATATACCTATTCTTCCCCTTCTTAGCTCATCGGACCGTTGTTTTATTAATTCATCCGTCAAACTCGCCTGTCACAATCCTCCACCTTCCTCATGATACATTTTGGCGCTACAATTCAACCGACTCGGACGATTCCCGCCCACTGCTATTTTACCTCAGACGTTTCCAAATCCGTTTCTAACTTTACCGTCATTGTTCCTCAAAGCATGATTCTTTTTATCCCACACTTCTACACCAAGCAAAAGCGAATCATCTGAGTGGTTCGATCGTACATGAGATGGTGCCGTACACTTGAAGCATTCAATATTTTGCAGCTAGTGCCAATCACTCATTCCCGCCTCCCACCACCACTTCGATCAAGCAGGAAAGGTGTTCAGCAATCACACCGAAAGCCAAAAAGCGCTTCGTCAGCTGCAAAGCAGAACGTCTATACTCATCCGACACCGGTAGCCGCACTTTTCGGTCCCTTCCTAAAGTCGTCTCTCGCAATCTTTACCCTCCCAATCTCCTTTCATTTGTAATTTCCTTGGTGATCTTGTATGTAAGCCTCACGAAGGAGGTAGAGTTTTGTTTCCCAGTTTGTCTCCAGTTCCATTTTATCCAATTTACCTAGATTACCTTGAACAACATTCCGAAAATCAATCGGACTGAAGGAAATAAGAAAGGTTACCAATCATTGGCAGAATCAAGATAGACAGCTAATTGCCGCTATTTCCACATTGGGGTTTACCACTGGTCCAACTGTAGAGTGAGAAAAGAACGAAATCAAAACATTATGGAAATCAATCAACAACTTGGATGACATCTAATGGTTTCTGGACTATCAACGGTGTTCTCGTGAACATGTACCTATCAGCTGGATTGCATTCGAAGGGAGGAATTATGCAAATCAACTGATACTGGTATCTTATCCGAGTCACCCTTGAGTAGACATACACCAGTTGTTCATTTTGTGATGATTGTATTACTTTACATTTAACTTACCGATCCTCGTAAACCTGTGCATTACAGTCTGAATGGAATCGAGAAGAGCAGCAACACACTCAGACTTTGTTTCAATATTCTGACTACGCCACGCTTGATATTGTTGAGTCCTAGTTTTTTGTGACTGTTTTGCATACAATGTTGTCAAATAACATGCACAAGTAAGATTATGTGCGATTAAATGCAACCGACTTGAGAGGGAACGCGAAAAGGCCTCGGCAACTGTCATAACATGTACAACTGTTACTCCGGATTCACAGGTTTTGTTCACAATGAAAACCGAACGCAGATACGGGGAGTTCATAAAACTGGCGACGACTGGGAACAGCACATCGACTTTGGTGGGTCTGCTAATTGAAATTGATTGGCAGCACATTACGGAACACGCTATAGAACTAGCGGATATACAAACTCGTTTCGAGTAACTAACGGACATACAGGAGCTTACGAAAACGACGAAACTGTTCACTTCTGATCGAACAAGACAAGCGCACGAGTCGAACTGTAAGCAATCAATTGGGCGGCATGCATCACCCCGTTCGCGATCGTATTGACCCAATAACTGGCAAACTGTGGTTAAGAATATAACAAACCAGGTCAACATGATATTTCATCAAGGTCACTACATCCGACTAGTATCACGCAGCAGATCTTACATGAAAAACCACAGTATAGTTCGCTATTGGAGACAAGGACTTATTAAGTATTGCGATAATTTGTGTGCACACATTGCAAGACACTGAACTAGATCCAAGAGTTTGAGTGGTCGACAACAACACACGTGTTCCCGTGTTTTCTGAAACTATGACGATGCAATGAATGCCAAATTTACGAGCCCAATTCAGAATCGTAAGAGCTCAGACGAGGAACACACTTGAGTCACCGATCACCGGTTAACCAACAACTGCTGAAAGTCACACGGTATTTTTTCAATCCGATACGTTTTAGCAGGCACTTCACTTTGGCTTGGCTCGATATTACATCTCGATCCACTGAGTTCGTAGGCGTTCCTTTATCAAAAGTCACAGTTGCTGCTACCACTTCTTCTACTGTGAAAGCTCCTCAAGGAAAACAATCAATCAATCGACAACCAGCTTCAAGTAAAAAAAGACGTTGCCAGGTAACCAGTACCATTTCCGAGGGAAAGTATGGTCTATGGGTCATGTAGGCAGCACAACAGTTGAAAATTCAAGATCCCATTCTACATCAAACGTGAATAGTACACGTAAACATCAGCAACAGGGTTCATTTCCCGAATAA
Source organism: Fasciolopsis buskii (assembly GCA_008360955.1). Taxonomy (NCBI): domain Eukaryota; kingdom Metazoa; phylum Platyhelminthes; class Trematoda; order Plagiorchiida; family Fasciolidae; genus Fasciolopsis; species Fasciolopsis buskii. Next base: position 67,016 of record LUCM01009895.1, on the reverse strand, counting down.
AAAAACAATTGAGGTGATATGGCGCATTTTATGTCATTGTTTTTTAAAGTTTGATGTAATGCAATGTGAGTCCCGAAAAGAACGAAAACAAACGAAAAACGAAGACGAATCCGAAATCAAAATTTATCTAGACATCTATGGACCACAGGGAAGTCAAGAAAGTAAAATAAAATGCCGCACACATAACGCCAAGAAAGAGGTCATCATACAGGTTGTCTTAGGGGATGCCTATCCACCTCCTAAAGGATTGCAAATAGAGCTGAATATTTAACTTTCGAAGGGCAGAAAAGCAGCCGATCCACAAGAACTTACTCAGTACTTTTAAAAAAGGAGCGGAAGACCGGGCAAATCACGAAACTTCTCAATCATGATATTTAAATTCACTGTTAGCCATGAAGGCGGCCGCTTCTTCATCTCTTCGCTACCTTAAACCCACGCAGTTTTCTGCGGTCATTCCTTAAGGGCTTTATGGTCAACTGATGCTTGCAACTGCCAATCGGCATCTTATTCATTTCCGCTTGCAGTTACTCAGCTGGCGTTTTTTTGCTCCATTAGACTTTGCGACCGTGCTTGCGGAGATACCAGTGTTTTTGATGAATGCAAGATCTTGAGGACCGCAAGGCGAAATTTTGCTGCAAAATGCATAGCTGTTTAATTTTGACCCCACTGCCGCATATCCTACTATACCATTGGCTGCTCGTCGGAGTTTCTTAGTTCCTTCTGATAGTTTCGCTGTTCGTCGCTGCTTGCGAATCGCCGAATCAGACAAAAACGTTCCGAGAGCCAATCCGGGTTTTTGTGCCTGCGTCGATGGCCAGATCCAGACTGCAGCGAAAATCGCGCTAAAACTATTGCACGGTCCGTACTCTGACGTACTTGTCCATATAGAATTCTGTGGTTTCTGGATAGAACCACGCCATACGGTAGCCCAGTGCGATATGGTTCCAAATGCTGAGCTCAAAATGTGCCTGTCCCGAGTTGGAGCGACGCATGTTCGCAGTGGCGACGCGAAACTGTGTCGGAAATTCGTACTAGATCGGAATAAATGATTATCTGCACATAATTGGATGAAGTCTTTCTGCGTTGACTGTTCGCT
>LUCM01009895.1:35419-56193 GCA_008360955.1 Fasciolopsis buskii | reverse complement strand
TTGCTGGGTCTAATGGAACAAAAACGCCAGCTCTCCAACGGCAAGGAAGTGAATAAGATGCGTCGACAGTTGCAGCGTCAGTTGACGAGAAGCCTTAATAATGATCATGGAAACTAGTGGGTTAATGTGGACGAAGAGCTGAAAGTAGCATCCGCTTCAGGTAACAGTCAAAGACTGTTTAAGCTTATAGGTGGCTCCGGCGAGCGGCGAACTTCGATTAGTGAAGTCGTGTGCGATGGGAATAGAGATCTCATCCATGGTAGACAACAAACTCTCGACCGTTGGGCAGAGCACTTCAGTTTGGCTGATCGCACGCTAACGTATTTAGGCCGACGTCTGGAGCTGCAAATTCTTAGGAAGCTCTAGTGAAATCACTTACCTCCTTGCTTCGTGATATTTGGAACGAGAAACGTATCCCGTTATCGTGGGGTGAGTCACTAATTATACTCATCTTCAAGAAGTGCACACAGAGTGACTGTAGCTGTCATCGTGGGATCATTTTAATTCCGATAGTTACTAAGATGTTTGCTTGGATAATGCTGTGTCACTTGATCCTCCAACAAAATTGGAAATGCAGTCGAATATTCGGCTTCTGGAGTGGGGAAAAGCAGCCGGTCCCGGCGACCTTCTCCCAGTTCTTTTCACATTGGGTGGTGAAGCTCTCATGAAATCACTTACCTTTTTGCTTCATGATATTTGGAACGAGGGACGTTTTCCGTTTTCGTGGACCCTTTCACTTACCTTGGTAGCTGCGTGTCGAACGATGGTAACTCGGAAGTGGATTCGCGTATATCGAAGTCTTGAGCAGCTTACGCTGAATTGAAGCATTTGTGTTGTCGGCCTTATATTTCACTGATGATGAAAGTTCGTGTGTACTGTGCCGCAGTGCGCTCAGTTCTGTTGTACGGTTGCGAGACATGGAGTATGCGTGTGGGGGATGTTCGTCGGTTAGAGGTTTTCGACCACCGATATCTACACAGTATGGCTAGGATTGGATGGAGTGACCGAGTGCGTAATGTAAAGGTCAATAATTTAGTACCAGGTGCTGGCTCTCAGAATACCTTGTTTCATTGTATGAAACTTAGTAGACTACGCTGGTTGAGTCACGTGTTGCGTATGGCCAACACTCGTCCACCATACTGTGCCCTTTTTGTATTCCTCGTAATGCATGAAATAGGCCATGTGGAGGCCAACAGATGACGTGGCAATGTGGAATGAGAAAATGTACAGCGAACATAGGTAAATTAGGCGTCTCACGTCTTCGTGGTCGTGGTCCGAAACACTCGACAACTAGTTGGCTGGAGACACTGAAGGATATGGCAGTGAGCCGTGAACAGTGGCAATCGGGTTGCATTTTCTATTGAATCCAACTGATTGAAAAAGTGTGTTTGTATAGTTAGGCTGTGTCGTGTGTTGGCTGCAGCAGCGTCTTATCTTTTCTCGTCTGTGTAGGTCCACTCCCTGTTCCCCTTAAATATTCACTCTTTTTATATAAACGTGTAACTCTGGGGAAAAGGCAGCGGTTAGTGAGGCTTGCCTTGCTGTTTAACGCTGAGCGATGATGATGATGATGATGATTACTTTCATGGTATGAAGTTATACATTAAACGATAGTACTTTTGAATAAAAAACAAAGACCTGACTAGCAATCTGATCGGAGTAGCTAATAGCTACTGGTCTTTGGGTCCAAGAATGGCCTATCGGAGCTTTGCTTTGAATCTCACACAAATGAGATAATTCGGAAATACTATTATACGTCTGCTTCTTATGATAAGTGAGGGTATTCGTCAGCTCTGATTTTGAGATGTGCTCAGCAAATGTCAGCGAGCGTTTCCGTGCTACAATGATCACCGAACGAAGTTCCAAATGACTAATACAATATGCTTCGGAAATAGATAGTCAATGGAGCACGTTCAACAAGTTCTTCGGTTAGGAACAAAACCAAGGGTTAGTGCGCGTGAAAAATTACAACCAGTACCCATAAATGGTCAGGTTTTCGCTTAAATTGCTTAAGTGACTTGAAAAGGCGACTCAAAAACTGTGACACAATTTAGCTCCGCTAATTTGGCCAACGGTTATTCAGATGCACGAACTCGTAGTGATAGAAAGTGGAACAAACAGCGTTATTCTAGCCGAACTGCGACAAACTTCAGAATTACAAACAGACGCATGAATTATTTGAATTCAGGACGATAAAGTAAACTCCGACGCATGTGAACATCCGTTTAAACAAAAGGTAAACAATGAAAATTATGCATCGCTTAAGGTGAGGAGCTATTTTATGGTGACTGAATGACTGACTGAAAACAAAAATGTAAACAAGTGACTCACCATCACCAATTTTCTCCGTGACACCGGAGAATTTGCTGGACGGACGGAATGCAACGACGGCTCCGGTCTTGATTCGATAACCATCTTTGGCCGTGATACGAGCCTTAAATTTCAGTCGCAAACCTGGAAGACTAAACAAACGGACTTGTTCCTCGCTGACCACAAGGAGGTTGGGCATATTTGCAGAGCGTGGATTGACGGTACTAGAAACGTCCAAACCTAAATTCATTCAAAAGGAGAGAGGAGAGACAAGAAACGAAACGGATGATTTCAGAATAGCAGAAAAGACAACAGAGATTCGTTCTGAGTGCGCAGTTAAAGACAGTGATGTGACCGCCAGCGGCATACGTACGCAACACTGTTCACTAGATGTCAGCAGTAGCAGCCCAGTAATCAAGCCCAATAAACATGAAAATGAGGAGTTTTATTTTATTCCTTTTCGAATCTTCGGGGGATAAATGAGTTCGAATCGACATCATGGTTTGGAATACACTGATAAATAGTCAGCGAATCCATGCGATATTTATCCTCCACATGTCTCAGAAGCATTCAGACATGAATAATTGTGGTCGCATGTTGACAAACTGGTAACATCTCAGTTGACTTCCCGCTCCGTTAAGGATATAAACAAACATGAGGGCCAGGTACGCTGTGATCGAATCAATGTCACTCGATCTGGAGTTTGAGAAATCACGGATGTATAAGCATGCACGTGTCTGCACGGATGCATCTGACCTCGACAACAAATCACATCTAGGCCCGAGGTCAGAGGTGAAGCATGTGGGTCATACCACGTGGCACCTTTAGTCTACTAATAAAAACGCATTGACCGGTGGGCCAAATAACAATTGCCGTGCCGTTTGAATGAATACACGGAAATTTATCCATTTTCACTTTATCTTGGGACGGAAGATAAAATGACAAAAATTTCGCTTTGATCAAGGAATGTCGTAATATTACGTTCAGAAAAGAGAAACCAATGAACGATTGTCTCACCACGCTTGTCCAGAATCCCTGAGTGTAATTTACGCTCGTTGAGCTATAGCTGAAAATGGAAACAGTTGAATTATTTCTTCGTGTTTATTTCTTTTCATTTGTTTCCCACGAGACCCGCGAGTTATCTCGTTCTTCATTAGACGACCATGTGAGATAGAAACAAAACAAAACTGGGATATTTTAAGGAGGAATGATGCAAGTGCCATCCGCATGTCCTTGTGTTGTCGGGCTTTTAATGACCGAGATACCATAGCCAGCCGAAATGGTGAACTGCAGCGTCGCCTAATGATTTTGTCGAAAGTACCTGACAACTTGACACCAAAAGCGAAGCAATCATTCGTCACGAATGCGTACTCGATATTTTAGAAACAGGTTCGACAGAAAACCATCTTATTACTGAAGCACGCCAATACGAAAAAACTAGCTGGTGATTATAAGTGGAGGTTAGATGCGGACACCAAAACTGCGGCCACTTGGCTTCGATGCGATAAGTCATTCAGAGATGAAGTACGGCTATACCTACAAAAAGAGTGATGGCCAAGATACTTTGTCGTCAGCTGAAAAACAGGTGGGCTTGAAATTGGATCGACAGCAAACCCGAGGACAAGTACGGAATCAACCAGGCGCTCTGGTCCGAGAAATGATTGAAAGTGGTCTGATTTGTGATGCGTTCAGAGGGGAGCGGAGGCGGCATTCGCTACGAGGATAAAAGATTGGATAATGAACCCGCTAGCGGGGGAAAATCGGCTGATGAGTTCCATCCTGTGTGGGCCCATAAAAACCAGTTGTTTATGACAAACACACGGAAAACCGTCGTGTCAAGCGACTGAAGGCCATTTGATCGTCCTCGCTTGATTTGGCGGGTTGGGACTGAACTTGCATCGAGACAACCGATTGAAGGCACTAGAGCAGAATTTTAAAACGGTGAATTCCCTGTTGAGTTTGTTTATAATTTTCTCACTGATAACTCTAGACGAGGTACTTGAAGTGCTGCCCCTAGGACCTGGAATTTGTTGGCCGAGTAGTACGTGAAAACAGTTGGACATGGAGGCCGGATTTATGTCTATTCTCTCAACTGGCATACCTGACTCCATCACCGATACCAGGGTTTGAGTAGCATGTGTCCACTTTTGTGAGTGCATGTTACTGATACCGAGAGAGTAGCTCAACAGAAAAGGGACTACCAACGACGGAGCATTTGAGGCACTTAAAAGACCTTGAGTATTTATATGCCACTCCAAATTTGACAATGAAGCGTGGCGAGGAAAGTCCTCAGAAGCCAGAGGCTCATGAGAGATTCATTTATATCAGTCTGCTGTTAAAAGCAGATATCTCAGCAGATGTTACACACCTTCCTTCAAGTGAACCTTCAAGTTCGTTTCACATTCAAACGTGTTGGGATTACGATTAGAGGATAACGTTCACGACTATTCAGCTTTTCTTTGCGTATACTCATTCACCTGTTCATGTGGAACTGCGTACTTAAGCCGTACAACTAGGCGCTCGTCCAAACCGATTGGTGAACAACATCCAGCAGGATACAGACTGGAGCAAGGGAAACAAATAACAGTGCTGTTTGCTCACACCTTGTTGAGTGAAACCACTCGATGAATATGACCGAAGCGCTCCAACTGATAGACTAAGTTTCAAGTGGACACCTTAGTGCGAAAGCCGTGAGCAATCGATTTATACGATCCTTCGATATGTTTTCACAAACGGTTTGTTTGAACGCGAAAGCTCCTCTGGCCCAGTTCCCAGGGAAGCTAATGACGCTGATTTTTCGAGTCTAGAGCTAGACTTGGATCACATGTGAGCACCTTACTTTTACAACTCTTGACTCATTCACTTCGTTCAACGACCCATTTTTCAGTTGATGTGTTCTAATGGCATAATTATGAATCATCGAAAATGAGATTATGCACCACTTAAAGTTGTTCGCAGTGTGCCCCTTGGGACCACATGCACAGCTAAGAGAACAAAAAGAAAGCACATCTGCTCGAAGTTAACTTTTATAAGAAATAAACTAAACTGAGTGGATTGGCCACTTGATTGTCTAATGAAAATGTTCTACTTAACGGCGCAATTGTTTATATACCGCCACTGCTTTTGATTTTCAGCCATACCCTCAGGGTCTCTGACGAATGACAACCTCACCTCAAGAGCTGCAAACAGTAAGTCAGGAAGAAACAATCCAAGCAGAAACTAGCTTTTTCATATTACTAGGCCAAGTGCGCTGTTCCTCAGCAAGACGATATCCCCCGTAAATATCAGGAAGAAAAAATTATTGTCTGTGAGGAGTTCAAATCCGTGGTCAGCTAGATAACATAAAGCTTTCTGCAGAGAACGTTCTATGACTCCTTTGAAAGAAACAAGCACAAGAAAGTTATGCCGCACTTAACCGGAGGCGCTGACGGTTGGAGTTCAGTTCATTAACCTTGCATCAACGTGTTCTAGGTTGTGGTTGCTATCTCACATCATCAGCTACTCAAACAGAAAGAAGAATGAGAAATAATGGAAGGCCAACCGGTAAGTAGCGAGGTGAAGAACTGTATAGAAGAACACAGGTTTAGAATGCAAAAATTCCACTGACTGCGGCACTGAGCCATATCATCTATTGTCTCCAACCACTTCGTCGGGAGTTCTCGTGGACCCCAACCCGGTAACTTAACTGAACCTATACGAGCCAGTACACTAGTTAAACTTTTCATGCTTTGTATCGATGTCATCGATTGGCCACCCCGAACCATCCTCCAACCACAACCTGCCTCAAAGAACAGCATACTCAACCAAATCAAATTATACTGATTCAATGGCAGTTTTAAAGACTGGACCCCAGAACCCAGCACCTTACTCATAAAATTCCCCCCCCTCCATATTCTACAGTACTATGAATGTAGCAAGAAGGCAAGCAGGTGGTTTACATGCTTATTGCGAGGCGAAACGAGTAAGGTTCCCAGACTCTGCTCGACTGTGTATATTGTTCTTTTCCAGACTCACGTAAGATTCATGTTCTGACTAGCTGAGCATTCCCCGATCGATTCGGCCGTGTGCCGAAGACTTACTTTCGTTCTTTTTGACCTCCCTCTCGCTTTGTTGGTCCGATCGTGCGGAGTGACGGCTTAAACCGTTGTTCTCACCTGGGGAGTCATGCTGTTCATCTGAGTTCTGGCTCTGTCACGCTGCTTATTGCTACCGCGGTCTTTGTGCGTTCTTTTGACATGGTCGTTGTTGCTTCTTTGGGCGGCTGCTTCTGACTGGTTCACGCTACCAGGCCGATTACCCTCTCCATTCGTTGCGGTCGTGCGCCTTCTACAATCCCCCTTCCTTTAGCACATGCGTCCAATTCTATCCATGGCGCTAGGTCACTTCCGTCTAACCACCTTAATTGTGTGCTTTGGTTAATCCGAAATTTGGTGTCCCTCCGCTGCAAAATCGGATACAGCCCATTCCATCGTCTTCGAAATTGACTGGCACCGGGCCCAAAAATCTAAGGCTGGGCGTGGCTTTTAAATTATATCATCTGTCCGGGGAAGAACGCCCCCCATTTATACGATCGATTTCGACTATCGTAGCGTTCTTTGCCTCGATTTTGTGCGTCTCTCGTCCGTTGAACTGCCGCCTTTTCCAGATGAGTTTCGTCTCGTTCTGTCAGCCACCGTTGCTGTTTCACCGTTCAGCCACACATCCAGTCCCGTCCCGGGTCCCCGAACGAACATTAGTTCAAACGATGTTGTTCCCGTAGTTAAGTTCTGTTGTATGTTAGCTGAGCTGTACTTCGGATAGCCCATCGTTTCCGTAATTGTTCAACCGTTCTTTCATCGGTCTATTGAATCTTTCTTTCATTGCGTTTGTCTGGGGGTGGTACGATGACGTTCGTATTCTTCTGATTCCTTAGTGGTCCAGACAACCGTGGGATGTCTTAGATTCGAAGCGTAGGCCCTGGTCTGTGAAAACTGCTTCAGGTACACTAAATCTTGCCAGTATGTTGGTGGCGAAAGCAGGAGCAACTGTCTCACCTGTTTGACCAGCACCGCCTCTCCCTCCCCCACCGGGCACATTGGCAATAAGCCGAAAATGTCTATTCCCCAGACCTGCAACACTTACTGTGCCAGAATTGGCCGCATCGCGGGCCTCAATATCACCGTGTTTCGGTTACGCTGGCACGCCCCACAAGACCGTAAGCAGACATCAGTAACTTGTCGCATGGTGGGCCAGAAAACTCCACTTCGCAATAATTTGTTGCCCCACGTGTGCGACCTCGTGTAACAAATGGATCACATCCTCGCGTGCGGAAAGAACGCAATCGTCTGGGCCGCAGACCATGTCTTACATCGACATCGACCATGAGTTTATTGTTTTCTGCATGCAGATGACACCATATTGACAGTAAGTGCTGTAATACAGGGGGGTCTTTTTCAGATGCAGTTTTGGCTTGAAGGTAATAGCAGACTATGCGCACGAGTGCACCGTCCCACTAGCGATTGAACACTACGTCGTTTGGAATCACCTGATTGGCCGGTATCACAAACGCTGGGTATTGCCTGTCTACAGTTGGGCGCCATAAGGCGTCAGGTATTTCCCTTCTCGGCCGCGCATGTCCTACATCTTGAAATTACAATTTCGAAGGCAGTGCGCCCACCGGGCTAATCTTCATCTGGGATCTCGTACCGTCATTAGCTTGAATAAGTTCATTTCGTTCCATTCCTCTTTCTCTCAACTTCCAGCCGCCTCCTTCACCTACCCTTGTCACTAACATGTGCTTCCTTGTCAGAGGATTCGTAGAAGTTTTCCCTTCGTTTCCTTAGGAATTTCAATAGTTGAGGTGAGGTGCAGTCATTGCAAGGAGTAGGCTGTCGATCGGACGGCAGATATAAAAAACACCTAGCCGTCTCTATGAAAGGTTTGGCACTATCATTAAGTACTTGCTTGAAAGAGAAACGAGATGTCAGAAGAAGGGAATTGTACAAATACTGCCATATGGAAAAGTACGTAGGGAAAATGGGACTTGAATGTGGGTAATATTGTACACGGACGAGAAAGCGAAATCCTCCCAGAAGCACATTAGGAGTTTCGTTAGGGTTCATAAATGGACTCACTAGCTATACACACTCTTAGTGATTCAAGTAAGATTCTGGTGCGAGAACTGGGATTTGGTTTATTTGCTTGACAGAGTGAAATGTAGACCAGCTTATGATCTTACTATTGTTTCTTTTACCATTGTTTATTAAATCTGTTCGAAGGCTACAGATGTGTGCATCCCGATGTCTTTTTAATATCACTAGTGTGTTGGGAGAGTCGTATTAGCAATACTGAAGTTAGGCTTAGACTATTAGGCTGTGCAATTCAGTCAGTCGACTAGGCATTGGATAGAATAAAGTGGTCAGTACATGCGCTACTTCGGTTCTCAGATGGACGGTAGTCGGAAGCTGTGTCAAGGTTGTCAAGCCCTGACCTGCAGGAGGGATAATGTAAACCTGCCTCGGCACCATTTACTCAGAGGGCGGGCAAATCAAGAATACTAGGACGACATTCATAAAGAGACTTCGCTTGTGAACAACAATTTGCTGTCATTTTGATTAGCGCACCATCCCATATTTAGATATCTAGAGTGGCTCTACTACCGGTGTTTTCGGACCGAACGGTCAGATATTAGTTCAGAATGCAGGCGTTACGTGTCCGGTGGTATACAGCTCTGCCGCGAGTCCTGGGAGGAAATCGGGCCGTTCTTCCTTTTTCGCTCCAATGCGTGAGGTACGAGTGCTGTAAAATGTTCAGCTTACTTTAGTTTTTTACGACTGTTAACCTTATGCTAGCGTACTCTTGTTCCGGTCACTAACTAGCAGCGGTGAACACTTGTGGAGGAAAAAGAAAAAAATTGTGAATCGGAACTACAGAAGAACCGAAACATTTGCATTGCAAGAATACCACTGACCGCGGCATTTGGCCATATCCCCCAAAGTCTCTAACCACGATGCCGGAACCCCAGTTCGCTAATTCACCTCCACCAACTCGAGTCAGACCATTGGTTTTCAAACTCTTTAGCCGTATGATGGATATTTACCCCTCCTCTAATCATTGCGAACCTCAGGGCACAGCACAGTTCTCTGTTGCGAACTGTGTTTCATATCGTACTTCATCCAGTAAACGCATCTAAAAGTAGGAGGAAAATCATCAAACCACGACCAACCTCTATCGGGACGGATTATGGTCCATAGATAATTTCACGAGAATTCACAGATAGGATGAAGAAGAATCCCACAAAACCAAATTACCAAAGTCAAAGATCGCGTCAAATAGCCGTTAACTAGACGACGTATGAAGAAACAACCGTGAATGTGACAAAGAAAAACAAACACTTAAAATATCATGTAAATGAATATTACCCGTCAAGACAGTTTTCAACGTATCAATTATCAACTAGAGTTGGTTCTTCGTTGAAAGAGACTTACACATGGACGGAAGTGGCTGAAATGATTTGCTGTCTACCAGTCGTACCGTTAGGATAGGTGCACGATGTTGGAGAATCAACTGTTTGGCCAACTGTAGACGGAATGCGGATGGTGGAATGTTCGAGGAATTCAAATCTCGGTCGGCAAACAAAGCATATGCTTTGACCATGCCCGCCTTGGTGCCCACAAACAAGGATCCAATAGCACAATTTACCGCCGTTGACCCCGCCGCGGATTGACTGTTGGATGATGAATGCCCGTGTGTGGGATTGGAAGAGAAACGGAATAGGGGTGGACCAAATATAACGCAAGTTACAATAGCCACGCTAGCCGAATCGGCTGAACGATCACAAATCTCCCGTTCGATACTGACAGTAGGCAGAGGCATTGAGCCGGAACCCAGTTGCCCGGAGTCACCACGTGCTCGACGTTCGGCCTCTTCAAGTGGACCACTGTGCACCGGACGACCAACAACACGATTGGTCTGCAGAAAAGTGGACATAAAAAATGCAATAGTCAGACGAAAATCAATTGACTGTTGTCAGAAGCGATCAAATTGCATTTTATCATGTGATCATAATCAGCTAACAGCACACGAAAAACTAACCAAGACTCCATATTTGGATTCAATTCACCACATCCTTGCTCATGAACACCATGGGACAAAACTGAATCTTAAAAACAAAAAGGGTCAGCCGTTCAGTTGCATATTCAAAACTAAACGGTAATGGAAAAACAACGAATGAACCACTTCGGAGCTAACCAAACCACAAGTCGAAGTCAAACAATAAAATCAACAAAAAGCAATGAGTGTCATGGAAGGATTTTAAAAACTGGCAGCATATCAATCCCAAAGCAAAGAATAAAAAGAGCCCATTCAAGAAGCCTGAACCTGAGCCCAAGACTCTAAAGTACCCAACTAATAGAAAACCAAAGTGTTCACATAAAGTTCACGATAGCGGTGGCGAAATAGACAGTTCGAGTCATGGAGCTTTGTCGGAATAAGCTGACGAGTAGATGTTAAGAATACAATGTCGCCAAAGGATCAAATTACCAACTTTTGGGGTCTGAATTTCTCTACTACATCATGTTCTTCTTCATGCAGATGAGAAAAACAACTAACTAAAGACAACTAGAATGTTTGCCAACGGCTAGTAGATAATTGACGGGGCTGGTGGAGTTGTTTCTAGGGCAATGGCGACGAGCAATGGAAACTAGGAATTTAGACAACTGAAGCACATTCCTTATAAGGAAACTTAACTTGACTGACTAGTTCTTCCGCGAGGGTTTCGGCTTCATGAATGATCGCAAAATTCCATGCGTTTGGTAATAAAAATCAACCAGCTTTTTTCGTGAGGGTACTTCTCTAACCTTTGCAGGACACTAAAACAGAAGTTTCTTGCTGCGTAGTTACCAGCTGACTAAAATGAGCCCAACACGAGTCCACAGTATCTCTGTTGATTAGACAAGTCCTCATAACTGTTGAACCATATCGTGGATCTCGCCAGTCCATACAGAGAAGAGTCGCTGCCGGACATTATTCTACCGGAGCTTTTAGACCTTGGTTACCTTAGATCTGGATAAGGCTGCCTTTCGAACGATTTGCCAGAATACAGACGAAAATGTACGTTTCAATATTGCCGGGAAAATGACATAGACTGGAAGGACAAACTTCAGAGGATTTCAGACTAGGCGATAACCCCATTCGAACAGCTTTTTACAACTCCAAAGCACTCTCTGGAGACGAAATGAAATTAATTCCAAAACCAATCTCATAGTTTACATCTTGCACAAGTCTGATGACAGATCGTGTGCCATTGGAACTATAGCGAAGGACGAAAACAATGAGCGAGAAAGAACAAAGAAAAGGAAACACTGTGCAGGGTTTGCGATATGTCACCCTCCCTATCTTCCAACACCACTTCATCGGCCATCAATCAGAATCAAAGACCTGTCTGTAGAATGGATATTACGCGGTGGCTCGAACCGACAAAAAGGATCCAGTTCGAGCAGCTGGAATGTTCAGTGAGTAAATTCGACCAATCACACTATTGGTTGTGAAACCTAGTCAGAGATGAGGATTTCAGGTGACTGGGGAGTTTATGACCATCGGTTTATTATATCTATGTTAAAAGTGGGTTGGCGTGACAGTCTGAAATGAAAACTTCGGAAATCCCTGCGGCACCATCCGCCTTTCAACGCGTATTCCGCCGACTGCGACAGTTTGGACACTTCTCATGAACCTGACCACACTCTAATCGCCATTATCACAGCACAATCTCTGTCTTCGCTGTTGTTGCCGACGGAAGGACAATTGAGATCTTACCTGGATACTGTTTTCGAAGGCATGAACCAACTTGGCTTTTGTGCTGTGTACGGTACTAGCCGATGGAAAATGAACTTAATTCACATTTGCAAGGATCTTTATGCCAATCACCTAGCGCAGACAACCGCGATCAGAGACATCCACAAAACCCATTTATCTTCTCCAAGGAGTCAACTGCAATAAAGTAACGTAATTAAATAGACGGAAAATATGTCAAGAAACGCCGCAGTCAGCTATCTCAGAGAAGCTGTTCGTACCATGCACTCGTTAGGCAAAATAACCAACCCCTTTGATTGCCTCCTCAAGCAAATTGTACAAAATGAACAGAATTCACGTAAGCTGAAGACAATCCCGGAAAGCGAACTCTTATCTAGACAATCCAAAAGTGTTTGAACCTAGTGACACGACTGGGCGATACCGTTTCCAGGTTTGGGAATAGGCTGAAACAAGGGAAAAACTAAAACGCTACATATCTTGGCCATCTTCCATTTCGTTTAGGAGATATACCAAAACTATTCAGCAATGTCATCTAATTAACACACGGAGCCCTTTTCTGATCATCTTGATACGTAACGCATTTAACGTAGAATCTTGCGTATCCACACTGAATGAGGGACTGGTTGTCTGTAAATAACCACATAATTTGCGAGCAGACAAACGCCAGAAAGATCTTATGACGGGAAGACCTGTGACTCTGAAATTCGGGACGTTTCCGACATAAATCATAGTAAGTGAAAGTAGTTTTTTATCATTCTACTTCCTTTTTTAATGAAATGACAATATACATCATCTTTCAGAAAGGGGGCCGCGGCCAACAGAGGGCTGCCAGGTGAGAAAGTTGACCGGCGGTGGGAGGATCCGAACTCGCAACTTTTACATCTAAACACCACGACCTTACCCGCTTGGCCACCGCTGGCCAATGAAAGAAAAATTGTACTCTTGACATCCCGACCACCGAATAAGCACCGAAGCGAAGGACCAAGTGATTCAGTTTGCATTTGCTCGGCTTAGCGACTCGGTGATGAAGACCACCCTTTTTACTTGACTAACGCATTCTTTGTTACACGCCAAACGCGTGACTGTGACGGAAAAGGCATGTCCTCAAGTTCCATATGGAGCGAACGATAATCGGCAACCATGATCTCGGAACTTTAAGTCGCATGGAGCAACATACGACTCCGCTAGATTAAGCGACCCAGGCGACACGAATTTGCCCTCTACCATCAAAGTGACCGCTGGATCTGGGATTCGAATCTCAAACTTAATTCATCTAGCCGACCGTCGACCAAACGCCGTGTATTTCCCCCATTAGTTTTGGGAATGATCACACCCTCAGGCCTACGTTCAGTGTGCGTTCAGCATTCCTCAACACTGACCATCTAATTCTCACATACTGCTAACGGGCGGCTTAATCACATTGGGATTTTGTACCCGAACAGCAAACGACAGGAGATAACAGCAGGCGAAATTCCTCTGAGAACAAGTTTGTTTCACGGTGAAAAACCATTAGCCGTCCAGTTTTCAAACCTATGCCAGACGGAGTGATTGGGGTATGGGAACCACTAGGTGACCAACACAGACCTTACGAGACAAGCAAATACACAACACAGAACACACCACATTTCGCTCTTTCCAATCTTATTAAGGATGCAGCTTATTGTTGTCAACGGTTAATCCTCTAGTGAACCAAAACTCCCTCCGACATTCATTTATTCCTATTCCCATCGCGATGAAACTCACCACACCCACTCAGTTTATCATATACAACTAACCCAGCTTTTCAATTAAATTTGAAATTACGTCTAAAGCTACTAAGAACTACGACCGAGCTGATATGCCGAATCGTTATGCATCTAAAATGAACACATTTGTGTGTACCTTAGGTTGAGCTAACTCCCTGTGAGTAACCATAAGCCGCAGAGGTCTTTTCTAGCGAAACTCCGAGATAAACTGAAAATAATAACAAGACAAATAAGTTGGTGCATGAATACCACCAGACAAATCACCAAACAGAAGAGTACATACTTGGGTCACTGTACGCCGTACCCCAGCACGATTGATTGCAGATGAAGCAGGTGCAGGGGTTTCAACAGAAATGACTGCATGTGGGTGACCGGACGTCTTCCTTGATCGCATCCGTTTCAGTCGGCGAAATGAGTCACGCAGGCTCTTTTTTAGCTCCCTAGTTCGTCGACGAGCCCAGCCTTCACCAGCTGCTGCCTCTTGTAGTGCATCCAGATTGTCTGGAAGAGTGCTTTCAATCCAGAGTGTCTGTACATTCGATGGAGCTGAAGGTGGTGGCTTTACCGGGGGTAAGTGGACTACGCTATAACCATGGGGTGTTCCCAGAGCTACAAGAAGACCATATGGAGCACACTGATCCGACGGGGCTGAGAGACTGGGTGTTTCCGCCAATCCCAGTGCAGTAATTCGGGCCGGAGGCTGAACGAGGACAATCCCGGTGCATTGCAAATGAGGAGGTGGACGGCGATTTGACAAAGAAGGGTTGGATGGCACTGATTGATCCGCAACTACTCCTTGTTCCAAGTCAGGACGTACCTGAAATGGATAGATGCAATGAATAAGGGAAGTCTTACGATTACAATCATGGGAGACAAGAGCGATTACTGGGAACATCAGTTTGGGAATGCCAACTGAAAAGTAACCTCTGTTAGGAACCTTAGGTCTGTGAGACAAACAGATATCAAGAAAAAGCATCACGATTATTTTGGGATGCCGCAAGCTATACCTAAAACAAAACAAAACAAAATACATTTGTCGTAGAAAAACTAACAAGTTGACTAGCATTACGTTTGAGAGCCCTGAGGGTTGTTTTTATACCTTTATTCCACCTTAAAGAGACGATAATGAAGGCTCCAAAACGAAAAAAGCGCTCGGTGGCAGATGCCACCAACAGAAGCGAAACGCCCAATATAAATGGATTAGGATGTTTGTCACAAGATGGAGCAGTGAAAATCGAATTCGCAAAAAAAACAAAAGAGAAAAGTAGTTTAGGTGTTGGAATTCGTAAGCAACAGAAGTTTGAGCAACATGGACCTATTTTTCGATTCAGTAAGTCCAAAATTCGATCGAACCAATTAGTGTAGTTAAGACCAGTTTGATTGAATTCGTAAAACCAGTTACATGAATTGGCTCAACCAATTGACCACAGATTAATTTCTTATTTCCCGACAGAACTCCTTGCGTATCTGAATCCTTAGGGTGCACTACTGAGCCGAAAGAATTGCGGCTGGAGCTTTTGTAACCATTGGTGTAAACATAACAAAACGGTTGTCTATTCGAGACCGAAATGTGGACTGGCAACAAGAATATGAAGAGGGCATGCGAATCACTGATAGTAAGGTTTAACCACACAGTCTAACTGGACTTAGCTCCTCAGAGAACACCACGTAATTAGGTGCCCTATCAGAGGACTTCCGTAACCTTTCCAAATAACCAGGATTTTTAAAAATTTTGTGCCATGATAAAAGCTGATCCCTGGACCCCAAGACTGTAAGCCCAGCTTCGGTAACCCTGCTAGATGACACGCCGACATGGGATTTGGGTTATCCAAAAAGCAGTTAACTGAAACCACCAATGCTCTATGGTTGTTAGGTGGAAGAACCTGGACATTCTTGAATCAACATAACGTCATCCTCAAATGTTTTTAGACCACGAAATAAGATCGATATCACACAAGGCAACATAATCCTATCCAGCCAGAAAACATGCAATTTCTGGTCCACACTAAAAAGAACTGGGAATGTCAATTTCAGTGCTGTAATTCCGAAAAAAATGAAACCTATACTGATAGAAAACAATCTTAGTGTGGATGGAAATACGCACTGTCGCGAATTTCGTTTATACCATCTTCCCGCGAAGTTCCCGAAGTACTTCACAGCTATTCAGATTTATTTTCTCATTAGTATGTGAAATATACTACTGAGAAGAAAAACAATACTTTCGGGCCTTGTGTCCGATTTCTAAAGGTTAGACTTGTCTGACCAACGAAAATCTTTCCACGAATTACCACGTGATTCTTAAATGGAATTATCATCTATTCACACTACTAACGATGCAAATGAGATACTAGTAAAAAATTAAGAAAGGAGCGCACCAGTATAGGAATGGTTGGACAGAAAAATACCGAATACGTATGCACGAGGAGCGGGAATAACCGCGAAACCGGTCGTGTGCTTCCGGTGAAAGTTTTATTCACCCATCCATATGCGAAATATACCACTGCGAAGGAAAACCAAATGGTGTTTTATTCAAATTTATGCCTAAAAATATTCAAAATTGAGTAAGAATAAGCCACTGTTTCACAACACTTCGCGAGAGCACATTTGCTCGTAGATTGTAGGGCAATCCAGATAGTTAATACAGCATACAGTATGTATGTATAAATGCGTCCATGTGAGATGAATCAGGTCTCAAGCTTATGTAAGCAGTCAGCTGAATGGCATTTTCGAATAGTTTTGGCGCAGTTCCGTACGATTCCGATATATTTCCGGAATAATGTGGGAAATGGCATGGCTTCCAGTCAGTGGGAATTACCAATAAAAATTTCAAGATTTAGGTGCGCGGGGAGAAGCCAGGCTGATATTCACACAATATTTTTCATCTCGAAAAAGGAGTGTTCAACTTGTCATTTGGATCGTTTCGAGTTGATGATAACCATGATTTTTTTCATGGTATGCTTGAAGCATAAGCCAGTAGGGCTCACTACATGGGCAAGGGACGGCAACCAAAACACCAAAACCTGGGGTGGACAAGAACTAAATAAGATCCATACTAGGTCAGGTGTAGTAACGAGTTAATGGACAGCGAATTAGCATTTGCCACCAAAGTGACCGATGGAGCTGAGATTCAAACCACTGACCTTTTTCCAGTGACATGTTTAATCCACTTCAGCACCATCGATCAACTTGTTCGTGGTCAAGGTAAAACGAAATCATACCTGGGGAATTGCAACGATGGATACATGCAAAAGCGAGTCCGGGAAACAAATGAGAGACCTACACGCAATGGAGCGTATCCTTTCCATTGAAATCCTGGTATATCAGTTTTGATGGCCGCGTTTACGGGTTTGATCGGGGGCGTATAATCCAAAAATTGCCACAAAGTTACCTGTGAAAATGGGAAGAAACGATTCAGTTGTGAATTCAAAACAGCTAATTCAATTCCGTCCAAATAACTGGAAAAGTGGACTACCACAACGTAGACGAAAATAAAAATCGATGAAGAAATCAAAATAAGATGACTGATTTTTCTCGTCACTGTTTCTAACCAAATAAAAACCCGGCGTCAACTGAAATCAGAAATCAGAAATCAGACCAAAAAACGCAACGCAGTTTAACACCTAAGATATTTCGAGTCTTGAAGAAACTCATGTTCTCCCACGAGCACTGTGACACACACACACACACACACACACACACACACACAAAGAGGGAGAGAATCGACTTCATGATTGATTCTCACAAAGGTAATATCAGGTTGCACCTAGAATCACAGCGTAAAAAAGCGACTGAGAATCGTAAACATTCCATTCGGAGTGCGATTTACGGTGCGCTCGTCTAGTCATCCCCTCCCTTAAGAATGGACCGAACAACCACACAGATGCAGATCTCGCCATTGTTAAGGAATAGATACAAGCGGCATGAAATCAGAAACTGACCTATTTAAATCACAAAATTCAACTATCAAGAGATGGGAAAGAGGGTTAAAAACGGTCATCTGTGGATCGAATTCACGACCATCAGTGTACAGCGTTAAACAGTGAAACGAGCATCGCTGACTGCTGTCTTTTTCATCATGTTACATGTCAGGATAGAAAGAATGAACATACAAGGTGAACACACAGAGAACCCAGAGGATTTGGGGAAGAACGAAACACGTGCTAGCCAACAAATGGAATACATTATAAAAACATGACAATCAAAAGTACTTAGTATTCCATAGTGCCGCGTCTAAAGGCAATATCAACGTTTGTATTGGGAATAGGAATGTTTATCGCACCACAAATGAAGGGTGATTTGCAAGCAGTATGGCGTATGAATGTGTACGCTGAGGCATAAATTAATTTGGGTGTAAGAGAAGATGCCACGTGCGTACTGGAAGTGATTCGGTCTGAATCAACTATTTGGACTTGTAGCGTTACACCGTCAATCCAGCCGTAGAAACACAAACTTATGTGTGGTTGTCTGTGTCGCAAATCTAACAGACATTAGCGAACATGCAAATAACCCTATCCGTCCACTTTCACCTGGACATCGTTCCCAAAATGGAGTAACAGATGAGTCACAAAATCACATCATACAAGAGATGCGGAATGAAACCACTTGTCTGAAAAGCCCCACACACTGCTTAGTAGACTCGTAATCCAGTATATTTGAGCCGAACGAGTATGGGACAACGGGATGGGAAATGAAAATAAAACGTTGGATCATTACACGTGTGTAGTGGACGGAAACATGCAAAGCAAAAGCAAAATCCCACAACAAATTCACATCAGAGCTTGTTCCCGTGTAATGGAAACCTGGGTTTTGTCTAACAACATTTGGACTGCTTAGTGGATATGTCCAAATTCCCCAATTGAACTTATGCGTAGGAAACGACGAGCTAACCAAGGCATAAAGCCTTGGCACGTGCAGTCATGTGGAAGGGGGTGAGAGGAAGAAACAAACCAAAAGGGTGTGGACATGCGGATTAGAATTTGATGGATTTAAATTTCGAGTCAGCCTGAGAGAGAAGTACAATGGTGAGCACATAAACAAACAGTTTACCTGGCCCGCAGCTCCACCCACAGCAACTGTGTGATCAATCAGCCGAATCGTTTGCACAGCTGCACGGCTGTCATCCATAAACGGGTCAAACACGCCAGCCTGACGGAATGGGGGCCACGCGTCCACTTCATCCTCCATCTCGTTTCCGTGGCCCTGAACATCAAACGAACGTGATGGCATTCAGTGGGACCGGGCGTGTGTGCGCAGTTTGGGAGATAAGACGTAATCGACCGGTAAGTGCGTTGGGGAAGTCCAGAAATGGTAAGTTTAATTCCAAAGAGAACCTCATAGACCGGACATGAGTGTAACCGAGAGACACGATAGGCGCCTTATCTATTATTCAAACAGTTACCAACACATGCAAACCTTGTCAAATCGGTGATATGACAGCAATGTCAGGGGAAGAGGTAGTGGATAAAACCGTTGGAAAAGATTCCAGGCATTTTAGTTATGAGGGAAGTCAACGAGCAGGATGGACACAACCCGACTAAATATCGCAAACTTACAACTGGATGTTATAAAACGAAGTCTGTAAATTCCATTGAGCTGTATTCGATAATTTATCGATGGAACCAACTACACTGATAAACAGATCACTTTTAATGCACTATATAATTAATAACAAATATATCTACAATGGTTCTGGAGTATAGTGACAGGAAAAAATGAGGACGGGTAAGAAACTACAAAGGTTCACTACTGATAGCTCATCCACTCCCAATAGCATATCAACGGAAAACGAGAACAATATCACATAGAGAGTTGCCGAAAGATTTGTCACTTAGATTGGAAATATGCGAAAATTTCGCTGGTCAAATGTGATTCACATATCTTAAACATCTATAAACGGGAATAGAATTGGTTGTGATTAATTTTCGCACTATCGTATTGTCGCAGAAGACACTCCAGCAACAGAGTAGATTTAATCAGAAACAAAGTTCCCGGATGGCCATGAACAGAAGTATGCGGGTGTGTACCAGCGTGGGGTTAGTGAATCGGTACGCGTGGGTGCCAATCGGGACTCACAGAAAAGCACCCGAGTGTGAGATGAACGGCAGCCGAGAAAAAAACACTAAGATAACTACAAAAACAACACTTTTTGTTTGCCTAGCACGACGAGAAGTGTTTCATGTTTCATGAGTGAAGTGAATGACCAATGCGTAAGGTAATGCATCAAAGCAACCTCGGGTCATGATCGCGCAGAATAAGAATGGATGTATACAAGGACGAACAAGCAAACACGCAGGCAAGCCTATAGAGTTTGGGGATCCCAAGAGATGAATCGAAACTCAATATGAACGAAGAAAACACAAGAACACTTATTTGCGTGTCGTTTATTCTTTTCTCCTCCCAAGCCTGATCAACTTCTGTAGAATCATATACATATGTGAACATGCTCAGATGCATATATATATATATATATATATATATATATATATAAAGGGCATTGGTATGCTCGCTGGGCGTGGAAATATGATTGAAAACGTTTCATCACCGAACGAGGTGATATCATCCTTGACGAAGTTGAACAGGAATGGAGAAATGTGACACCCTCGTCCAACACCACTAGTCGTTTCGAATGAACTAGAGAGTTCGCCGCATACCCTCAGGCGACCGTTGGTAGGCGAATACAATGCCCGCAACAGGTTCTGGAACTTCGCTGGCATGCCATTCCGGTGAAGATCACTGAGTAGTGCTGGTCGATCCACTGATTTGATTATATTTTTAAAGTCGAGAAAGACTAGCATAGAAGGGTGGCGTTGTATATGGCGCGTTTCCAGTAACTGCCAGAGAGTGGAAATCTGGTCGATTACAAGCTCGACCTGGTCGAAATCCGGCCTGTTGTTCGCGGATATTATTCTCGCGAATCGGTGTCAAACGGCG
>LUCM01009895.1:24228-35174 GCA_008360955.1 Fasciolopsis buskii | reverse complement strand
TAGCTTCTGTTCGTAGCTGTTGCGGACAGCCGAATCAGACAAACATTCGACAGCCAATGGAATTTGTGGACTGCGTCGATGGCCGTTGAGCTGCAGCAGAAATCGCATTAAAACTAACGAATGGTCCGATTCGACGTACTTGGTCCAGTACAATCTACAGTTCTGGACAGAACCACGCCAACGGTAGCCAAGTGCGATATGGTCAATCTGACTCAGAGTGCCTGTCGAGTTACAATGCGATGTTGCCGTACGACGCGAAATGTGTCGAAAATTCGCACTAAACAGAAATAAATTATTGTTCACACACAATTAAAGAAGTGTTCCTCCGTTATCTTTTCGGTGAGCAGGCAGCCACATCGCCCACCTAAACAGGACTCCGATGCACTCAGTTTTCCAACTTGCGCATTAAAGTCACCTGCTACCACTACAATGTCGGAGCATTTCTTGTTCCGAATACGAGCGACGAGCTCATCATAAAAATCCTCGTTTTGCTTGTCAGTGCTGCTGTCTCTTTTGGGGCGTTTGCGGAAATGACATATTAACTGCACTTAACACCACTGTCCTTCCCGAGCCTGACTGACCGCTGCAGTCTCACGGCGCACAAGTGACTGTTGACTGAGGTCTCGTCTAAAAGAGCTGCTGCGCGCCATGAAGAAATTGTTTGACAATGAACCGTTGCAAATATCGGGCGTGTTATCAGTGCACAGATGTACTTTCTGGCATTGCGGTGATTGTAGCTGAAGTTCCGTGTACGATTTTCTCATCCTGGTCTGAACGTTTTTGCACACCCTTTCTTTGCGTATGGTTCGCAAATATCGCTGAATTCATACTTCGAGATCCACACATGCTCCCCATTTTTCCAAGCATGGAAGACTAAAATCTCTCTTA
The DNA here is from genome assembly GCA_008360955.1 of Fasciolopsis buskii. Classification (NCBI taxonomy): domain Eukaryota; kingdom Metazoa; phylum Platyhelminthes; class Trematoda; order Plagiorchiida; family Fasciolidae; genus Fasciolopsis; species Fasciolopsis buskii. The sequence goes on along the minus strand of LUCM01009895.1, from coordinate 34,286 downwards.
TGCTTTACTGTCATCCCATCTCTCATGCTGAGATCGTTCGCAATCCTAACATGGCCACAGTCGCTACAGACCAGGTCACCTAACACACGGAGAATGAAGAGGGAGAACGAATTTGACTCCAGTTCAAAAATAGTAGACACAAAAGTGGATCTTGTACGTGCTTTCCGAACTTGCAGCATGGGTCCATTCTCAAAGTCAAAAGTTCCATCTAATGCAGCTTATTCTCCTGGTCGGTGAAGAGTGTATGGACGATGAAGCCAACCAAACGAGATGAATAAAAACACTTAACGCAGATAAAACTAGCGAGTTATATCTATTTATGGCAATTTGCATTGTTTTCACATCAGGTGATCGAGATGTCTGTGAGAGCGAGACTTTGCGCTTGCCTAAACCACATGAAAAGCAGCTTTCCTTTACAAATCCTAATCGAAATCTTTTTTATCAATATGTCCGATTCGGAAGGTAGTGGTAGTGGGACGTCAACTCAGCATGGAAACGTGATCAAAACACCATGAAGAAGCTTCTTCAGGTTTGTACTTCGTTTGTCTTCCCTAGTGCGCGCTTCAACATTCTGCTGTCAGTTCAATGTTCTTTTTCCACGCACCGAATGTAGAAACAGGAACGCAGTGAGGCATCATTCTTTGGTCTGTGGGTTGTCCAGGTTAGAGGATTGGGGGAAGGAGACAGCTGTGTAGTCCAGTTCGACCACTTTGTCCGCCATCGAGAGAAATCGCACGTACTCCACTCTTACGTTCATCTAGTACAGGGTTTTGGACGAACAAACAGCTTAGCTCCTGTTTTCGCTGGGGTAATTTCCCCAGGCCCCAGGTAGCGCAGGACTAGATGATATCCAAATCGCTGATTCTGTGATATTGAAATTCAATTGGTCTCTACCCAGTGATGCGATTGAATCTTCGGCTTAGAACAGTCAGCCTGCGTAAGTCCTAGGATAGCAGAGGCACGTAACCCATCACATGACGCTAAGATGTAATTTCATTATGATGAACTGACAGGGTCCGAGTGCCGGTGGAGTTTGATGCCTATGACTAACTAAATTGGCAAACAATAATGAAATCCGAATCCCCTACGATGATCTATATGATGGGTCAGTCGTAACAGCTAACCACCACAGATAGGCAAACTTGGTTGTTTAGACATCAGAGTTCACGTACCGGCATTCCGAAATCTCCCTCGAAAGGTGAGGCAGTATGTAGTGTGTAGATTCGACGGAGACATCCGCAGGCACTGAGACGCCAAAATGCAACTGAACCATCCTCGTGCCCAGTAAGCAGTAGGTCATCGGTGAATAGGGCGCTGTCATCCATCAGCGAACTGGACAAACGTGCTCCGTTTACTAGAGCTAAACCACCTCGAATGGGCCAAGGCCGAGTAGACCAACCAGCTGCATTCGGATTGTGCACAATCGCGCTTCCGCGGCCGAAACGACCCTCGGGACCGTAATGTGCACCAGCAGCTTCCAATGCGGACAAAAATTTTCCATTAACCTGAGAAAAGAAGATGGTCCAGAAAGTAAAATAAAATTACACTATTATTGGCTTTGAATGATTCCTTAAATATAAAAACAAACCGTTAAAAGGTAAAGAGATCAGACGTGAAAACGAATGTAAAAATGGATGGCAATCAGCGAAGCTGGTCGTTAATAGCGCTTTGGGCAGTTGGACGTAAATCTCAAAAAGAGTAAAAACCTTCGGATTCATACTACAGAAATGTTCCTGGACACTGTTTACGGTCCAACTGACATCACAACTGTACCAGGATATTTCACGCTTTTCATTTCATTTTATTGAATAGTATTTATTAAAGAGGAGCAATTCAGCCGGAATCAACGCTGTAAGAAGGATTTCGAAAAAAAACCGGCTGTTATTTATAAAGGAAGAAAAATAATTTGGATTGAAAAGGCAGTCAACAGGAATGATTTCGCAGTTTGGAGTAAAATGACCAGAAGATGGAAAATCGATAACAATGATGGACTAGTTGCTAATGGAGAAAAAATTACGCAGATGCAGCGAAGAACAAAATAATACAGAAGCACAGGATAGGAACAGAGAAGCGATCATCCGACAACGAGTTAGCGACTACGAACCTAAGGTAACGCGAAATGGTCAAATGAATAGCTTAGCGCTGAGTTCAGAGAGGAGAAATATGAGGCAGAGGATGAAGCCCAAAAGCCCACACAATGCTGAAGTGTCAAAAGAAAGACCTAAGCATGGCGGAGTGGACTGATCGGGAGAAGCAAATATTTGGATTAGAGTAGAAAGTTCAAGTAATACATACCACGTAAACCAGGCGAAAACACGGAAGGGAACGGGACCTAACGAAGACAAAGAAAAACCGGAAAAGAAAATCACGGACAGATGACATCTAAGAGATCCTGAAAAGTGTGATTTTAGAAGCGCCTAAGTGAAAGTTATAGCGAACATCTCAGGCGGACCTATATTTGTGGCTGGTATTGGAGTGGTACACTAACAATGGCATTATGATACAAAAGAAGGTAGAAGTAGATGACACAGGAGTTGCAAAGGGCTCTGCAGTAGGCATTAGTTTTCTTCCTTCCTAAACATGACTACGGTAGAAATGCCTTCGGAGGTAGTCGGCAATGGATTAGCGTTTATCACGTTACCACGCCTGGTCCAGTAAGACCCTAAGTGTTCTTATTCAATCTATGTTTCAGAGTAATGACGGACAACTGATACTGCCGTGGCAATACAAGATATTCTTCAGCATGTGTGAAAAGAGTACCCATCAAAATGTATTATAACAATGGCCCGGATACTCCACCCACTTTGACGCACTATGACGCTAAAGATCAGCAAAATGGGCCGGCAATCGAGAATTCTTGGCTTCCAATCCCCGTTTCTGCATTCATTTCCAACCTAACCAGAGTATTGTTATTTAAAGTGTGAATCATTTTATCGCATTTTTCCAAACCAGACAAACCCGAATCCCCGAGTGATACACTCAGGCATGGGATAGTGATACACGTTTGGAGCGTTCGGCATTTCGCCGTTGGCTTCATTTACTTACTTCCGATTTTCACAACGGCTTCGCGTAGGCTGGGAACAGACTTTCGTCAACTATAGAGAGTCAAAGAACGCTCCGTCCAATAAGGATTAGAAGGCCCATTCTCATCCGCCATCGGTGGCCAAACAGCAGTCTAAATTTCAAGTCGCCCTCCCGTTTCTAATTCGTCTGATTTTGTTTGTAAATCATACGAGAAAGCTAAGGTTTCTGCTTCCTGGATGGCCTCTAATTACACTTAAACCTAGAACCTCAATTTCTTCTCCCACTGTCCTGTTTTTACTACCCCGCATTAGCATTGGGAAGATCTGGCGAGAGCATGGTTCTCTGAACGTTTAAAAACCAATGAATACAGAGAGTATGGCACCCATCGTCGCGGAAAAGGGCCTCTGATTTGGACCCTCTTTTAAGCCGTTTTGTCTTCCTTTTAAATTTCGCCATTCTAAAATCCGCATACGCGCTTAAGTTAGAACCACCCAGCTTCAAAGACTGTGCAAAAACAATCGTTTCACCTGATGGGTGCAAGAAAATTTATAACGTAAAATCATAAATGGATGTGTGCTTCGCCGTGAATTTCACCACAATTCCCTGAGGATAAGCATTCATAAAATTTAGCCGAATTTTTGACTTTGCAATCTCTCGATTGCCAGCAGCTAAGTCCTAGACACACATACGCACCGCCACTTGATGCAGACCGAATCGGTCAAAAAATCGATAAGGAAATCGCATAACGACAACTGAGGTGGTTAGTTTTTAAACAAGGAACAGAACACCCAATTTTTTCAAAGAGCTTCAGAGAACTGGAGTTCCGTGAATCACAAGTATCTGTGGCTTTTGGTAGTATATAATTTCAATAGGAAACGTCATACGATGCCCGTGAGTGCCCTTAGTGAAGATCCAGGTGGAGACGAACCATAATTAAATTAAACTTCAATCATATACGACATAATGGGAACGGGTCAGCATCAAACATGCACACCATGCGAAGTGCCTGTGTAGAGAATATGATCGACCCGCACCCTAATTTCACTCCATTTGTGACTTTGCACAACCCAAGACAACTGTGAGGTAGTCAGTCGAGCATAAGGACTATACGATGTCTGAAATGATCTTAAATTTGCCGTGATATTACCATTTACGTTAGTAAACGTGTTAGGAACCCATAAGATGCCAATGAAAGAGTTAGCGCGTATACGTCAGAAACTGTACCAACATTAATAATTCCGCCATAAAACACGGTGCTTAAAGACAGAAAAATCGCTGCTAACAATGTTCATATGAATAGGTTCGAACAAATAAAATCAGAAGCGATGAAAGCGTAACTGTCCATAACCGTATCTCATAAGTCTGTTGGATCACAAACTCGGTGTCTGCTCCAATTTTGTCATGACCATCGATGCATGCGTGGTCCAGAGTTACTGAGGCCAACTACATGGGAAACAGATAGTACCTATATTCCCGAAACTTGGAGTGACCCAGAACCATATAAGATCTCTAAAAATCAGATGGAGTAACTAGCCGGGTAACAACGAACTGGCATCTGCCACCAGTGACTGGCAGATATGACATTAGCAATTTTGACCGTGTCATGGCAACAGACGCTTAATCTATTTGCCTACCTACGATCGAAAGCCGACCGATCCTGCATTTTCCAGTGTCGGATTGGACGATCTTAGATTCTAATTGTTTCCTCTCTAGTTAGGTTGCCTCCAACAGCAAAACCTGAAGATGAAGCACCTCCGATATGGAAGCAAAATTGAATGATAACGAGCGTACGAAAGAGAAGCAACTGAATTTATCAACAAAACACAAGAATTTCCACACAGCAGAAAAGTGAAAAAAGGGGTCGACCAAACTGATACCCTTACCAAATTTCCAGCCGAACAAGCCATGGAAAACCACGTACCCAGCGATTATCAAATTCTCAATTAACAACGGTATTCTACTTTCAGCAGTAAGAAGCTCAGTGACATTTTCAGCTGAGACTAAAATCTAGCTTTTACAGAAACGTTCTGGTTTTGCAACCACCTCACAACATCGTCTACTCGAAAAATAAAGGAATAAACAACAATAAAAATCAACTATAAGGTAACTAATTGAAAAACTATACAGAAGAGTCATCAGGAATGCAAAAAATACATCAACTGCACCACTGCATCATACGTCTGTCCTAATCACCGCTTAGGGGATCTCCTGGGTCTCGATCCCGTAGAATAACTGAATACAGAGCAGTCAAATTCCAGTATCACAGAATCAGCGACTTGGATATCATCTAGTTCTACACTACCTAAGGCCAGGGGAAACCATTCCAGCGAAAACAGGAGATAAGCTGTTTGTTCGTTCAAAAACGTCTGCTAGATGAACGTAAGAGTGGAGTACGAACGATGGAAGACGGAATAATCGAATGCGATTGTCATGTTATTAGTGAGGATAAAGTAGGTGTAATTCATGAGATCAGGAAAAGCACAGACCTGAGTGACTAGACTGTAGGCGGTGATCGCTGCCGTGTGTAAACAAGCCAAATAAGGCGGCCGCATAAATGGCCATCCCGGAGTCATTAGATCCACAGCAACAAGTTCCTCCTCGCACAATAAGAGTAACATCTGAGCCGGGCCACCAACAGAACCGATAGGCAACAAATCTACCAACCTTGAGGGCAAATCGAAACAAACGTGCTCGGGGGCGTCGGGGTCGAATACATGCATGGGTGTATTAGGGCGACGACTAGAATTAGGTAGCAGATCGTCGTCATCATCATCTTCATCCTCGTCCTCTGCCTGGGCCGCAGCAGCAATTCGCGCAGCAATGACATTTGCCGCCGCCGCACGATCCAAATTGGAGCCTCGTAACAGGCTAACTGTGTGACGCTCTCCGTAAGTGGCACGTGGCATACCCCCAACGAAAGCCGTGATGCCACCACTGGAGAGCAGAGTCGCGAGAGGAGAGAATTCAAAATTAGATATAATGAAAGTTATTGCACAAGAAGAATTCAGTTCACTTGTACTTGAAAGTAGCAGTTAAGAAACAGATGTGCTGCACCCTTCATTGCTGGCTCACTGTGTAAGTACATTAGGGAAGGAATAGCAACAGCTAGGGGGGAAGATAACCAGATTCTGAATGTGTGTATTAACACGTCTATTAGCTTTGGTGCCTGCGCCCAAGATGAACAGAAAGGCAGGTTACACGAATCACGGTTATTCGATAAAGAGATCTATCCATTGGTAACAATCATTCACAAGGAATACTTTAGCGCATAACTTAACTTGCGTTAAGTCATTTGTGAGATCAAGGAAACTCCTTATGACCATAGTAAAATCGGCTTGGAACCACTCGTGCGGTTAGAGAAGATAGGTAAATCTATAGAATAAACTGGCAGCTTACATAACAACAAATGGGGAAGAACAAAACTGATGAAATGGTCTAGTTCACCGCTACTCAGACATAAACAGAAAGCTGACAATGTGAAAACCACTAAAAAAATCGGAAAGTCACCAAGCAATTCAACAAGATATGAGGTAAATTTTAATTTTCCCTGATATACAGAAAAATAAAAGAGAAAAGGGTATATACCGTCAATCTTAATCGTCTGTGCAAGACGCAATGCAGTTACCGATCAATTCAATTCAGCTTTTACAAACATCGGGCATGTAGGAACATAATCTGGTTTGGTTTGCCATCTCACAACATCGTCTACTCGAAAAATAAAGGAATAAACAACAATAAAAATCAACTATAAGGTAACTAATTGAAAAACTATACAGAAGAGTCATCAGGAATGCAAAAAATACATCAACTGCACCACTGCATCATACGTCTGTCCTAATCACCGCTTAGGGGATCTCCTGGGTCTCGATCCCGTAGAATAACTGAATACAGAGCAGTCAAATTCCAGTATCACAGAATCAGCGACTTGGATATCATCTAGTTCTACACTACCTAAGGCCAGGGGAAAACATTCCAGCGAAAACAGGAGATAAGCTGTTTGTTCGTTCAAAAACGTCTGCTAGATGAACGTAAGAATGGAGTACGCGCGATTTCTCTCAATGGCGGACGAGCACCCTTTGACTGACTGCGTTACAACTCTGTGTCATCTCATTTCCTTGCTTTATTGTCGGATATTTGGTTCCACGATGTTCTCCGGTCAACGCTACAATAGATCGGGATTACTTTTGTTCAAAAACCGTATCGTTTCTCAACAAGAATTGAGATCACGCATTACTACACCTCAAAGATCTTATTCATCTCGTGCTGGCTGGCCGGCAGCTATTAAATGCACCCTTCCAGCCAAGATGTCTAATCCGGTATTGTTGAGTACCAATATCCGATCTCTGCTTACGAAAACGTCGAATTTGTCCCCCACACTTCAATCACCGATCCATATTCACACTTGTGTCACCTGCATACAAGAATCGTGGCTGAACCCGGATATCGCTGATCCACTCGTGTCGATAGGCAGGTTCAGATTCAATCGGCAGGACAAAGTTTCGAACAAGAAGAAGATTGGAGGTGATGTTGCAACATACATAAACTCCTTCTGGTCTGGCAAGTCCGATGCTGTTTATACCTACTGGCTAAACGGAACGGACGGCCTCATAACAGTGTCATCCTAGGTTTTCTCCCCATGCTGGCACTAACAACGAATTTATGCATTGCTTCCTTTAGCTCGCAACACAATATCACATCTTTTTGGACTCCTTTCTAGTATTTGTTATTCCTCTTCTTGAGGATAATCTGTATATTATTGTGAGTGATTTCAATCACGATCCAACCCTACGACTGACTGTTTGATATGACTGATCTCTGCGTTTCTCCCACTAAAGGCAACTCCATTTTAGGAAGAATTATTACCAACCACCCTGATTTATATTCCCTGAAACTGCCGGCTCCAATTTCAAGTAGCGATCACTGTCTGCTTCTGTTAGGCCCAACATATATTCTGGGTCAGCTTCCCATTCCTTCAGGCGAACAAATCAAATCCGCGTTCGCCTCGGTAACATTTCACACAACAGCCTTCTTCCAAAATCCCTTTGACTCGTATCTATCTATTTCTTTTTGAATCTCTGCTCAATGACAATGCCAAACTTTTCACAGAGACGGCCACCGCAATCTTTGATATCTGCTGCCCCTCAGAAACACTATGTCTCAAAGGGCTGTATCTCCACCCAGAAACTGAAATCTCTAAGATGCAAGGAGCACTTCTATAAATCTCCTAATAACAAGCGTGCGGTATATTTCCAACCTAATAAAAGCGAAAATCAAACGCATCGATACTACATTTGCCAGCCAATTCCTGAATGGTAACACCAATCGATTCCTATGGCAAGGCATTCGACCGTTGCCTGGGAAGAAACACGCAAAATGTTCTGCTGATATCGACAGCATCAATCGTGCTTTCATCTATCTTTCCACTTATACCCCGCTCATATTTGGACGGTGGTTACACGACAGTTACACGTTTTCTATTAAGGAGGTGCTTGACCTTCTCCGCACCACTAAAATTACCACAGGGGTTGAGGTCCTGACAGTTTGTCTTCAGCTCTTTTAAGGCATAGTGCTGTGGCTTTGATCGATGCATTTACTTCTCTGATGAACTCACCATTAATTTAGTCCTCCATACCTGACTATTGGAGACCCGTCACTATTATTCCCATCCCAAAATTTAGCCGTTCGGCTGCGTTAGCGAAACATTTTGGCCCCATCGCCTTAACATATTCTGGTCTTAAACTGACGGAGCGTGCTAAACTTAATCGCCTACGTTCTTCTATGTATCCTCCTGACGACCCTTTTGAGTTTGCCGATAAATCTAACAGGTCCACTTTGGACAATGTTGCCTCCCTCATTCACATCATTTGTAAGTCCTTAAACGCATCCACGAAATCTGTGCGTTGCGCCTTACTAGACTATTCGTCGGCATTTGATTCCGTCCCTCGGTCTCTTCTACTTCACAAATTGAAAACATTTGGTTGTCCCACGCCCTTATTAACATGGCTGCCTGATTACTTCACTAACCGAACCCAGTTCACACGAATGGGCGGTAAAACTTCAAAACCATTGGTTAACAAATCAGGCGTGCTGCAAAGTGCTGTTCTCTCACCGTTTCTTTTTTCTTCTTCCATCAGCCACTTATCAACTAGCTCGTCCTGTCATCTGTTTAAGTATGCTGATGATATTGCCCTCTCTCAAGCCGTTTCGAAGAAAGATGACTTTCAGTTTTTCCAACAAACTACCTTCTGTTTACGACTTCTCTGCACGATCTGGTTTAAATCTCAACACATCTAGATGTTTCGGATGTCTGCTCTCTCCCTCTCGGTCAACCTATCCATCCGAGACGTCCTTCGTCAACTCTTACCAGGGTTGATTCTGTGAAATATCTAGAATTTACTATTGGCAAAAATCTGAAGTCGACTTCTCGCATTCCTACCTGTGTAAAGAATCTCCGATGGTTGTCAGTTCCAATTAGGAAGCTTCGGCACCACGAGGTTAAACAAAACACTATCCTCCTATTTGTATAGCAATGATTTTCCAATCCTTCGCTACTAACCTCCTGTTATCTTTCCAGGTTTACTTTAAAAAAACTTAAAAATTCTTCGCCTAGGGCAATCAATTATTAGCCGTGTCCTTCTTACCACTAACTGAATTGCCACTTAATTTATGTGATGAAAACTTGTCAGCATGTGAGAATTTTGGTCGCCAAAATTCTTCTGATCCCAACATCTGTACACTGATAACACGCCCGATATTTGCAACGGTTCATTGTCAAACAATTTCTTCATGGCGCGCAGCAGCTCTTTTAGACGAGACCTCAGTCAACAGTCACTTGTGCGCCGTGAGACTGCAGCGGTCAGTCAGGCTCGGGAAGGACAGTGGTGTTAAGTGCAGTTAATATGTCATTTCCGCAAACGCCCCAAAAGAGACAGCAGCACTGACAAGCAAAACGAGGATTTTTATGATGAGCTCGTCGCTCGTATTCGGAACAAGAAATGCTCCGACATTGTAGTGGTAGCAGGTGACTTTAATGC
>LUCM01009895.1:0-22730 GCA_008360955.1 Fasciolopsis buskii | reverse complement strand
CTTCGTCATGGACGAGGTGATGGAAGATGCTTTAGGAAGTCTCCGGGATGTAGGAGTCGGACTGGGAAGTGGAGGAAAGCTATGCGACCTAGATTACGCAGATGCCGTTGTGTGTCTTTTCGCGTCTGTGGACCATGCACAACAGGCACTAGATAGACTGTCGAGATCGGTTGCTCGGTTTGGCATGTGCTGTGCACCTTCAAAGAGCAAAGTGCTGTTACAGGACTGCACGACAGCAGCGCCGAACTTGGTGCTGGGCGGAGAGGAACTAATGACTGGACCGTTTCACCTACCTTGGTAGTTGCGTGTTCAACGATGGTAGCTCGGGAGTGGAGGTGGATATGCCTATATCCAAGGCTGGAGCAGCCTACGCTAGACTGAAGCACTTGTGGCGTCGGCCTGATATTTCGCTGAAGTTGAAAGGTCGTGTGTACTGCGCCACAGTGCATTCAGTTCTGTTGTACGGTTGCGAGACATGCAGTATGCGTGTGGGTGATGATCGTCGTTTCGAGCTTCTCAACCCTGATGTTTACGTAGCATGGCCAGGGTTGGATGGAGTGACCGGGTGAGTAATGTAGAAGTTAGGAATCTAGTACTAGGTGCCGGCCCTCAGAGAACCTTGTTTCATCGTTTGAACCTTAGTAGAGTACGCTGGTTGAGTCACGTGTTGCGTATGTCGGATACTCGTTTCCCATACCGTGCATTATTGTGGGTTCCTCCCAAGGAATGGAAGAAGCAATGTGGAAGTCAACAGATGACGTGGCAACGCGGGATGAGAAAATGTACAGCGAACGTAAGTAAAGTAGGTGTCTTACGTCTTGTTGGTTGGGGTCCGAGAGACCCATCAACTAGCTGGGTGTAGACACTGAAGGATATGGTAGTGAACCGTGAACGGTGGCGATCGTGTTGTCATGTTCTATTGAATCAGAATGATTAAGGAAGTGCGTTGGTACAGTTTGTGTTTTATGTGTTGGCTACAGCAGCGTCATATATTTTTCCACCTGCGTAGGTCCCCCACTCGTTCTTATTGGATATTCACTCTTTTTATAGACAAATGTAACCTTGGGAAAGGGCAGTGGTCAGTGGGGCTTCCCTTGTTGTTTAACGCTGAACGACGATGACATCAAGGCGGTGAAGTTGGATCAGAAACAGAGAAGTGGAGTGAGAAGCCAATAAATTGGTACGAGGCAACAAGTGACGGGGAAGATATGTGAGAGATCCAGAGCGTGGGCACGAGCATCTACTCCAATAAGAACCCGCGTGGAGAAACAAATCAACCGTAGCAAGTTTGTGATGGGAACGCTTCCGTCTCATGAATCAATATGGTAGTTCCGGGCGATTATGTTAACTGTTCGGTGTTGAGCAGCAAAATTACCGACGATGATTACACTAGCACTACGACTATCAACTACAATATTCTTCTCCGCTACAGATACAAACCGAAAAATAGGATGGCTGGTGCTATCGGGAGACCGGTGGAAAAGACAGCATTAATGACTGGAAGGAGGGCGCTTAAAGTCTAACCACATCTGAAAATCATCAGGCGAAACATCAAGGGCGAGTATTCGAGGGGCAATGTCAGATTAGTGGATGACCGCATACACCTCCGATTTAAATAGGAAAGTATGACTAGGGAACTAATTATGAAAGTGGAGAATGGTCGTATCCATGATGTCGAAATTTTAGGTTTCGGGTAAAAACATCCAACGAGGAAGGAGTTGTAAGATGTGTAGAGCTCCAAAGCCCCAGCAGATGATTCGGTCTCCCTGGCCGGCCAATCGTCCTGAACTCCTCTCGAAGTGTCCCCATTGACCGTGCGTCTCAAACACCTTCTGCTGAAGAAGTCATTCTGACTATCTCGTGGGAGTGTGATGACGAATTCCAATGACCAGCGACCGTTAGGTTGGCTGATTTTGACAGTCACTCTAGAGATGACTAAACACTGACTCCAAACTATCCACGGGCGGCATGGTTGGTCACCAGCATCGGTTCAATCCCATCCAAAGGGCGTCTAAACTGAGTAATCAATTACCGATTCCCAGTGAAGTATGTGACTCTCAGATCGTCCTAGTATTTTGTAGGTCGGATGCTTCAGGTAATTGCGTGTGCTTTATTGTTTTAACATGGAATCCCAGTCAGTGAGCTTGGAATGGCAGACGTCATAAAGCTTTCAGACCGAGCACTCGAGTTTTCTTAGGCAAGAGCAGAAGCCGACTACCACCTGCGACGATTGAAAAGGGAGAGCGGAATTGCTGAATGCCACAATCAAAGTTTTTGCGTCATGGATTTCTTATCACGATATTTCGTTTACATATATTGCACAGATTTGGATACAAATCTGCTGCCGTGCAAACCACAGAGAAAAAGAAAACACTGCAAAACAAAGGAAGAGATGTTTGTATGGCACTACTCGTCTGGGAACAGTGCTAAAGTCGAATTACGAGGTTATCTTAAAAGGACATCACTCTAATGATATTTTCTCAGAATCCCTGCCGATCAAAAACCCGCCGCTTCCTCGATACTATTACTACTTATCCGCTGTCGCTTATTCGCGTACGACCTTACTCGATCCATGGCTAACCAGCAAAACTGCGATCGTTCTATAACTGAAACTTAGGGAGACACCCCGAGGTATGCAGCTCTTATTCAGTCTCTCAAATCATCTTAGTCAGTATTCGTTGTTCAATGAGCTTTTGTATGATCATGAGTGCATAACACCAACCAAAACGATGGCATTAGCGCAAAATCAGTTCCTGATAAAAATGAATGGAAGTAAAACACCCAGATAAAATAATGATAGTCGAATAAGATCTGACACAACCTTGTATGAGAATCTGGAGCACACTACGAAAATCCTACACGCGAAACACCATCCAGATAAACCAAACCAGGGAGAATTCATGGAATTTATCCAAGGAATAGAAGGTGAACGATATATAGAACGAACATTCACTCACAGAGATGAGGACAGCCAAAACACCTTGCTGATGAGTTTACAAGGGAACGGACCTGGGGGAAAAATAACAAAAGTTAGTAGAAGTGCGTGTTCAAAGCGATCCCGACAAACGCTCTCCAAAATACTAACTAAACGTACATGGTTACATAGCTATCAAAGAGCATACAACACAAAAAAGGGAAAAAGATACTGGAAATGATGGGAAGCAAGTCCATTGGACTGATTCAAAAGCTCAGTTTCTACCTCCCACCAACACGAGTGGAAAATGCTAGAAAAGGCGAATCCCATGTACACTATCTTATAACACCTACAAAATAACAGCATTTCAAGCTCTGGGAAATTTTACAACTGTTAGATTCTACTACAAACAAGCTAATCAATTACTGTAGCATGGATAAGAAACCGAAAGCCTTCCTCGCTTAAAAATCTAATACAAAAGTACAGCTGAGATAACAAGCAATACAAACAAATTTAAGTTTCACTAACCGAAACGGACAACCGCAAAAAGAATGCAACTCGACGTGCTGTGACGGCTTCCGTGCCTCCATGAGCCAACGACGCAGACAAGATGGTTCATCTCAAACCGAAGATTCAATCATACCTGGAAGGTCGATGGTCAGAGGCCTGACGAAGTAGTCTCCTGGTCCTCGAAGTCGGGGGTTGATCTAAGTTAGCAGCTCAGTCGAAAAAACGAGTGGAAAAATGATTGATCCAAGTAGATGGGCTCCCACTCAAGTATTCCCCGCTGCCTTGCGGTCAGGTACTTGTCGGAACCAAAGACTTTGGTTGAGAACCCTAATCGTTCTTCTGTTAAGAGGCTGGACTTCTTCCATCAGTACCCGTTCATTACCTCCCACGAGTTATACGTGCACAAAATTTCATACTGCATCGGACATCGTGCAGGACAATCAGGACCGCGCTGCCCATTCGATCGAGCAGAGTGGGTAGTGATAACTATGCTACTGTTCGATGTTCCCTCTCTTTTATTCGACCTGTCGGTTTTGTCTCCAACCGAATCTCTGTGCCCAACCCTGCCTAGCCGTTAGATTTAATGCGATTTTTGTTGCAGCTCAACGGCCATCGACGCAGACCACAAATTCCATTGGCTGTCGAATGTTTGTCTGATTCGGCTGTCCGCAACAGCTACGAACAGAAGCTATCCGAGGATCTAATTACTCCGACGAGCAGCAATGTAGACGAGTAGCGGCATCAAATCAAACACGCGATGTATTCGGCAGCAGATTTCGCCTGTGATCCTAGGACTAGCGTTCATCAAACACACTGGATGTCGCAAGGATCGCTGGGCCTAATGGAGCGAAATTGCCAGCTCCGTAACTGGGTAGCTGATTGTGCCCATATTCAAGAACGGTACACGAAGTGACTGCAGCAATCATCGTGGGATTAGTTTAATTCCGATAGTTACCAAGTGTTAGCTTCCATAATGCTGTGCCGTTTCATACCAATTCGCGAGAGTAATATCCGCGAACGATAGGCCGGATTTCGGCCAGGTCGACGTTGCATCGACCAAATATTTATTCTTCGACAGATACTCGAAACGCGCCACACGCACCGCCGCCCTACGATCGTAGTCTTCATCGACTTGAAAGGTGCTTTCGACCCCGTGGATCGACCAGCACTACTCAGTGCTCTCCATCGGAAGGGTATGCCAACGAAGTTTGTGAACCTGTTGCGAGCATTGTACTCGCATACCGATGGTCGCGTTAGAGTATACGGTGAACTGTCACGTTCATTCGAAACGACTAGTGGTGTTCGACGAGGGTCCCATCTCTCCATCATTGTTTAACTTCGTCATGGACGAGGTGATGGAAGATGCTTTAGGAGGTCTCCGGGATGTAGGAATCGAACTGGGAAATGGAGGAAAGCTATGCGACCTAGATTACGCAGATGCCGTTGTGTGTCTTTTCGCGTCCGTGGACAATGCACAACGGGCACCAGACAGAAACTCGAGGTCTGTAGCTCGTTTCGGCACGTGCTTTGCACCGAACGTGGCACTGGATGAAGAGGAACTAACGATTATGGGCCATTTCACCAACCTAGCTGCGTGTGCGACGATGGTAGCTCTGGAGTGGAAGTAAACACGCGTACATCGAAGGCTTGAGCAGCTTACGCTCGACTGAAGCATCTGTGGCATCGGCTTCAGATTTAATTGAGAATACCTTATCCGAGAGCATGAAGCTTAGCAGGATACTTCGGGTAGTGTTGGGTCATTTGTTGCGTATGGTAAACACGAGCCAACCATGCCGTACCCTATTTTGCGTTCCTCTCACGGAGTGGAAGAAACCATGTGGGGGTCATCAGATGGTGTGGCAACGTGGAATAAAAAAATTCACAGCGAACAAATGTAATTTAGATGTCTCAAGTGCTCGTGGTTGGGGTCCGAAAGACTCATCGACTTGCTGGGTGGAGACACTGAAGGATATGGCAGTGAACCGCGAACAGTGGCGATCGTGTTATCATTTTCTGTCAAATGAAAATCATTGAAAAAGTACGTCTGTACAGTTGGACTGTTCCGTATGTTGGTTACTGCACCATTTTTTCCCCCGCCTATTTAGGTCCACTCCGCGTTTCGCTTGGATATTCACTCCTCTTAGAGAAACATATTACTCTTCGAAAAGGCAGTAGTCAGTGAGGCCTTCCTTGCTGTTTAACGCTGAGCGGTTATGATGACTTCAGATTCACGGTCCTTTGCCTTATGCTGTCTTACTTCGAATTTCTTAGGAAAACCTAGACAATTATTGAGCCATATCATTTGGGAGGATCTCGTGTAATCCAGCTTGACCTCCTTGAGGCAGTTTACTGGCTAGGATCTTCATACCTGTTCGCCACGTCAGTGATTAACTACTGTGAATGGTTTTCCATTACCTCACTCGAAGAACAGCGCACAGTAAGGCGCTCCCTTTGAGTGCATGCGCAAAACATGGTCCAACTATCTTAATCAATACATATTCAGTGCTTCTGTTCTAAAGATCCAAAATTAAAGATCAGTGTATTATACCTAACCTCTTAGTTATTAAGAAGATTCCACTATTATATACTGCACGTACTAAGAAGACAGCAGTGTCCAAACACATCTGTTTTCGATGGTCTCGTTCTTGAGTCGTATAGGAGCACCGACTTTGCTGCTGCCGTGCAAACTTGACCTTGGATGTCACGCCAACACCACTGATACTTCAATTTGGCGAATGTCGACCGACCGTTCCTTGGACCGATATATGACCACTTGGTGAGATGCAACTAGCAAACCAAAAAACATATAATTCAGTCAATCCATCGACGAATGCGTGTCTCCATGAGTCAACGACCCATTCAGATTGGATTATCACAAGCCGAAGACTCAATAAAACCCAGAAGGTTAGGGAGTAGAAGCCTGAAGAAACTGGCTCCTGGTCCTGGGAGTTGATTTGAATTGGCTACTCAGTCAGTAAAATCAGCGAGAGAATGTGATCCATATAGGTGAGCTTCCGTATATACTACAAAATAGATTCTGGTGTGACATAATTCGCAGCGTATGAGTATAAGGATGTTTGCACAGGAGAGCCAGGAACCCATACTTGACGAGCGGTCGGGTGCTTTCGGGAAAATTTTGTTCATTCACCCAGATACCACTGACAGTTTATACATCTGTTATGGTGGCATTCTGACCTCTTTTCTACGATTGATTCAGCCCAACTAATAGAACTATCAACGAATCGCAATTATGATTCTCCTGTGGACCCTTCAACGAATACACTAATATACACTCCTAACGTTACTTAAGAAACACAGCACTCGCATTGAACCCATCGACTATCAATATCCGCAAAATTTGTGAAACACCATTCAGCATTCGATCCGCGTCATACAACTAACTGCCCCTGAGATTTACTGAGCACCGCAGAAAAAGAAGCAACTCGGACTGCGCGTCTCAATTGACAAGGATGAATCTGCTCTCTTAGATTGGATTTTGGTTAATGGTCTTTTTCGTGCTATAAGACTCCACGGGTCAGTTAGCACTCGAAAGAACAGCTGTGTAAAGCATAGCTTGTTTTTACTCCCGACAGATGCTCCGACAGACTGCTATCTCTGACATCCATCCTCATACGCGGGAGCAGAAGGTCTAACAATGTGAAGCTAGCTGAATAAAATCGATTACATAGCATACCCGTTGGTGCGGTTTTGACCAACATACGTACAGTCGGCCCATACATTAGTCCAAAGTGGCTTTCTCCGAAGCTCAATGGTTATAGACCCAAACCGCAAACCCGGTTAACCGAAAGTCACACGTTTAACCCAGACGTCAGCACAGCTATGGTTAAACCATGTTGAGCTTAAAAATCCGTTCCAAAGTAATGTAGATGACCACTGACACTGACGAAGTAATCTCTTGGTCCTAAAAGTTTGACGGCTGGTTTGGACTGCCAATCCATACGGAAAAAATGGGTAGAATAGGAATTAATCAATGAAACATGCTCCAACTCAACTATAATCCCAGACCTTGTGGACGGGTTCTTGTGGGAAAACCTAGTTCATGATAAGTTTGCTCAGATGGGCATTGCGAATTAACCGCTCAACCTTTAGCTTATGGAGATAGGTATCTCCAAATTTGTGCGGACAATCGTTTACTCTTATCGAATAACAGTTTTGGACATAATCCGGGTCGCACAGCGACATGACACTTTAACTCCACAGATAGTCTGAGTCAGATTGATCCAATCATTGTAAGCTACTGTTGGCGGGGGTCTGTTCAAAACTGTGGATCCCTCTGGTCCACGTACTCTGAGATGGAAAATGTGATAGTTTTAATTGGATTTCCGCTCCAGTTCCATGGTTATCCACGCAGAACGCAAGCCCGGTTAGCCGTGGATCGGATGTTCGCACCAGGAGCTTAAAAAGCTCCAAATGACAGCAATGTTGACGAGCAGTGGGAACAGACCAAGGAGGCGATGCTCTGCGGCAGTGAATGCAACGTCTATCAAAGACACTTGATCTCATTAGAATCGTTGAATCCATTGGAGCAAATTCCAGCTCTAACTGACAGAAGATGAATAAGGTAAGACGTCATCTACAGCGTCAGTTGATCATAAACCCTGAGAAGGGGCGTGAAAAACGGTGGGTTAGGGTAGTCAAAGATCTAGAAGTGGCGGCTGCTTCAGGTACTAGGCAAATATTGTTTATGCTTACACGCGACACGGGTGGGTGACGAATCCAGGTCAGTGAAACAATATGCGGTAGAAACGCAGTCTTTTCATGAAGGACACCAAAGACCTGATTGTCGGGTCGGATACTTCAAGCAATTTAACCTGGCCGTGCGACAATCTGCTTCCAGCGACATCAGCTATGAATCCTTGAGAATGTACAACCTTCAACCCCACCCCCATCTAGCGGAACGAGACTTAAAATTGAGCGTTCGACCATCATAGCATATAAAAGCCATGGATTGGAAGAAAACATGTTAAGGTCAGCAGATGATGTCGCGGCGTGGAATAAGAAGACGTTCAGTGACCTTAGCTAAGGTGGATGCCTCGCGCCTCCGTAGATGGGGTCCGAACGATTCGCCAACCGGTTATCTAGAAGCCTAGAACGATGATGATGATGATGATGATGATGATGATGATGATGATGATGATGATGATGATGATGGTGATGATGATGATGAAGATGGTTACCATGTTGACGATACTGCTGTTGATGATGATGGCTGCAATAGATCGGTAAGGACATCTCTAACATAACGATAAAAAATCCGCTAATTCTCACAACACCCGCACTTTGAATTAAAATTTGACCCTTTCGGTAGTAGAGAACCACGCTAGGTGGGATTATTAAAATGGCAGTAAATTGTTGTTTACGAGTGAAGTCGCTTAATGAATGTCGTTCCAGTATTCCTGATTTGTCCGCCCTTTGAGTAAACGGTGTTGAGGCAGCAACCGAAATCAGAGCACACCAACACAAAGGCAACTCACTGCAAAACCCAAACGGGATTAGATGCGTTGTATATCTAGGATGACACTTCCAAACTCCTGAATTCCTTACCTCGTCAACGCGTTTGTACCTAATTACATGCTCACCTTTAAAATGAATCGATTATTAGTACCGACAATAACATCGCGAATGATAAAGAATTCTTTGTGCTCAAGGGTGCAAAAAAATCGCTTACACTGAACTTGAGTCTAGAATTTGTCGATTCGGTGTATTCAAAAGACAGAAATCACATTAAGCAAAGTGAATGAGAGAATTTTACGGAGGACGCACAAAATATCTACAGGCGAATTAAGTCAGCTGACTAGCTTCGCTGGCTATATCTAATCAAAACAATGAGCCTTCCTGTTACATGGATACAACATGAAACATTAGAATAAAACAAAACAGAAGGTTACCGTAAGGTCTGGTTGGTGGGTCTTCCATATTGAGCATCGGAGGTTCCCCAGCAGGTGATGATGTTACACCAGAAAAACCGGCATCGCGCAAACTCCACACACCAAGAGAACCATCTGAGTGGGCAGTAAGCAATCGCGTTCCAAGATGGATTGGTGTAGCCGTACTTGATGTACGATGTGGAAGTCCATTACCGCCGCACCATGTGGCAGCCTCCAAACCATGCTTCCATGGTAACAAAACTACCACGCGATCAGCGCGAAGATCATAGATCAAACTCAGTCCAGAACTGTAACCAATAAGCAACTGTCCTGGAAATCCAGGGCGCTCAGACAGTGCCACAACAGCATCTAGCCGAAGCCGATGCTGACGGTTCGGAGTCAACCTGAATCGGATTAAATTGTAAAATTGTGGGAAAATGACATAATTCAATTCACGCCAATTTGTGCAACCATCAACCGTGTACAAACGTGTTCTGATTTTTCTATGCTACCTCGTAACACCGACTAATACTGAAGGATAGGTCACACGATCATAGGAGAGAATGACTGCGGAGAAGTGGAAATATTTTCAATTCAGGAATGCCAATTGCTTCAGCAGTCAGTCATGCCACATAACCTGTACCTATCAGATTTGGAGATAGTGCAAACCTTATTCTGGTAACCCAACTCGACCTGCTCAGTCCAATATTTACAACGAATAACCTTGTATTGATGTGCTCTAGTTTTCGTTGCCACTGCACAAGGCTGTCTATTCAAAAGAGAAGAGAACAAGAAACAGTGGCAGATCAACGGTGGAGTAATAACTTTGAAAATTGTGCACAATGAAGTTTTGAAATGCAAGAATTCCACCGCACTGAGGCCTACCACCCATTGTTTCCAACCATCGGTGGAGTTCGTTGGTCAGAGTTTACATGTCCCTCCTCCAGGTCAGGGCTTGACAACCTTGACACAGCCTCCGACTACCGTCCATCTGAGAACCGAAGTAGCGCATGCACTGACCACTTTATTCTATCCAATGCCTAGTCGACTGACTGAATTGCACAGCCTAATAGTCTAAGCCTAACTTCAGTATTGCTAATACGACTCTCCCAACACACAAGTGATATTAAAAAGACATCGGGATGCCCACATCTGTAGCCTTCGAACAGGTTTAATAAACAATGATAAAAAGAACAATAGTAAGATCATAAGCTGGTCTACATTTCACTCTGTCAAGCAAATAAACCAAATCCCAGTTCTCGCACCAGAATCTTACTTGAATCACTAAGAGTGTGCATAGCTAGTGAGTCCATTTATGAACCCTAACGAAACTCCTAATGTGCTTCTGGGAGGATTTCGCTTTCTCGTCCGTATAAAATGTTAGTCACATTCAAGTCCCATTTTCCACTTTACAATTCCCTTTTTCTGGCATCTCGTTTCTCTTTCGAACACGTGCCTAATGATAGTGCCAAACCTTTCATAAAGACGACTAGGTGTTTTTATACCTGCCGTCCGATCGATAGCCTACTCCCCGCAATGACTGCACCTCACCTCAACTATTGAAATTCCTAAGGAAACGAAGGGAAAACTTCTACGAATCCTGTGACAACACACGAATAAGATACATGTCCCGTCTAACAGGAACTGATGCGACGTTCTTCTTCCCACTCTGTATCGCGAGGCGATCAAGTGTTGTATAGAAAAGAAGCGTACTGCGGGAACCGACAATAATATTCGGGCTTTTATTCATTTCCCTAAATATATCACAATGGCAATTGCGCAACAACATTATGCGGAACCTTCCGTCTTTCCTAACAGAGGTAATTTTCTTCATGTAATCTGTATCTTTCCTAAGACACGGTGTCGAAGCTCTAAATGATACCCTAACTCTCCTTATTAACACTGTGAAGCTTATCTCCCATTCCTAACTGACGGAGGGCTGTAAATATAACCCCACTGCAAAATCTAAAGATTTCAGTGTTTTGATAGGACGGTTTCTGTATTTAATGTCATTTTGTCACAAACTCAATCCATTGCTTTCAGCAACGAATTCTTTAGATGACTCCCTGTAAATATTTTTATAAATCTAACAGGTTCAACTGCTGTTAACAATTTCTTTTGTTCATCATGAAGGTCTTCAGATGCACCCGTGAAGTCCGTACGTTGCCTGTTTCCAAATTATTCGGCTGCACATGACTACATTCTATAATTCCTCCCCCCTCTCCTATATCACAAACTGGAACTACTTGATGTCCCAGGCTCATCAACATCGTTTAGCGTTAAACAGTACAGCAAGACCCACTGACTCTTGTCTTTTCCCCAGAGTTGTTTCTCTGAATAGGGTGAGTATGTAAGAGGAACAGGAAAGTGGGCCTACATAGGCAGGGGAAACATAAGAAGGCCATAGTAGCCAACACGCGGAATACTGTCCAACTGTTTAGGTATACTTTCCTCAATAATTCTGATTCGATAGGAAATGATAACACGATCGCCACTGTTCGCGGTTCACTGCCATATCCTTCAGTGTCTCCACCCAGCAAGTCGATGAGTCTTTCGGACCCCAACCACGAGCACTTGAGACATCTAAATTACATTTGTTCGCTGTGAATTTTTTTATTCCACGTTGCCACACCATCTGATGACCCCCACATGGTTTCTTCCACTCCGTGAGAGGAACGCAAAATAGGGTACGGTATGGTACACTAGTGTTCTCCATATACAATAAGTGACTCAACCAACGCAATTTATTGAGCTTCATACGCTCAGATAAGATATTCCCAAAACGGGCACCAATACTAGATGTAGGTCACACAGCTCTTCACTATTTGCCAGTTCGATATCTACATCCTGAGGGCCCCCTAAACCACCCTCCACTAGCCCGTCCAAGACATGAATAGATAAATGGGACACCCTTGTCCTCGGGTCTTAACCGTATGCATCTGATAACTTTACCGAAAGAAATTAATGTACATAACTGCATGGGATAACAATAAACCAACTGACTGACAATTCAGAAATAAATCAGTGTGCTGTCCTTTATGCATATTTGCTCCCTAAGTACATCAGCGGCTTATAATTAGTTCTTGTTATTTAAGTAACCGGATGGGGCGCATATGGGGATGAAGAAACAGCCTTTCAGAAGTTTATCTACTACTTACGACCTTCCGTATTGAGGTGGATTGAAATGCTTCGAAAACCTGTTCTGTTCCCAGGCCCTCCTAACCACCTAACCAAATCAACATGAGAACTTTCACCAGAATCGCTTCTGTGAAACATGGCGGTCATTATTACTCCACATTTACATTTACATAAAGGATGCTCGACACCCATCATCTCAAATAAGATGGCTTCGACAACTCAAGGTAGAGCACAGTATCACCTTCCACTCCGAACACCAATGTGCGTCTTCTATCCCTTTTCACTGAACCATTTATTTTCGCACATAATAAATACTGCCAATCGCTGGTCAAAATTGACTTTATGGAACTGTAGGTTTTGTCGATTTGCGCGTTGGACACAGCACTCCAGTGCACAGTTTAGTTGGGCCACAGCCTCAGTGGTCCTCCCACTTATGCGTGAAAGTAAGCCAATGCAAGTGGATACCAACCCTCCATCCGAAACGGCGATGAGGGAGATGGACTGTCGCAGTCATCCTTCACGAATGGCGGCGAAGTGTTACAATCCGAGCTAGCAAAACTCCCGGGATCAATCATGGAAAGGGAAGAGAGTCCTAAGGACTGGTGTGAATCGGCAATTATGCCGATTTATTAATAAGATGATGAATCTTCATGTGAAAACCACAAAGGAATTAATTCGGTAAGCTTTGTATCCAAAGGACCCTTGAGCATTATCATCCGGGGATTATCTAGTGCCCGCAAAAGATGCATGCCTGAGGCTCAAGCCACTTTCCACCCGTTCAGGGTTGTATGGAGCGAATTATCACTTCTTGACAGATCCTAGAACACAGGCACATCAAAAATACCCAAGATTTCTGTCTTTCTTGAGCTGATAGCTGCGTTCTGCTCAGTCGATCGTGCAGTTCTTTGCTGCTGTTTCCGGTGAGTGGTGTGCTGGAGAAATCCATTTTAGTCATCCACTCTTTGAATACGAGGTCGTACACCAGATGGTGTCTTCTGGCATACAGATTGATTGGTATTCGCTAATTTGAGACACTGGTGGCGTCGGCGTGACACCAGATTATCAATCAAAAGTCGAGTATGCACAGCAACAGCGAGGTCAGTATTGTTCTACGGCTCGAAAATATGGCCGGTGAGAGTAGAAAACATGCGAAGACTCTCGGTTTTTGAACATAAGTTTCTTCGTGGTATTGGTAGAATATGATGAGGAATTTTGTGAATAACTCAGAAGTCAGGCTTAATGTACTAGATCCTAAGGTCCAGTCTTTAGAAGAGGTACTGAATCAGAATAGTTTGAGATAGTTGGGACGTGTTTTGCGCATGCCCACAGAACGACTGTCTCGTTGCACGCCGTTCTTTGAAGCAGGTGATAGGTGAGAGATGGTTCGGGGTGGTCAGCCGATGACGTGTAAAAAGCATGAACGTTTTAACCAGTGAACTGGCTCACGTAGGTTCAGTTAAATTATCGGGTTGAAGTCCACGAGGATCCCCGACGAAATGGTTGCATGCAATAATTGATATGGCTCAGTGCCGCAGTCAGTGACGTTCTTGCATTCTGAACCTCTGTTCTTCTATAGTTCTTTAACTTACTGTTTCACGGTTCATCTTCCATTATTCTCCATACTTTCTTTTCTGTTTGAGTAGATAATGGCATCAGGTAGCAGTTACGACCACAGCACTTTGATGCAAGGTTAATGGTTGTTCAAACTTAACCGAACTGAATGTCTTGTCTATCAAACTGTAACCAGAATGTCTGTGGATGCAGTTTGCATACGAGGTATTTTGTGAAGTGAGTGACGCACAAATGTAATGGAAGGGGCTTGCCCCACGGCCACAAGGCTCAGTAGACAGCAGAGGGTGACTAAAAATTGGAGTAACAGTTAAATAGGATCTCGTTAGGTCAGACGTGATAACGATCCGAGCGACAGCGACTTGCCACCCACCGTCAAAATATTTCACTCATCTTTTCCCTGGTGGTCTCGTGCTTTGCCACGTCCCATGTTCTGTTCGATATTCTCGAGTCGACACTTACAGGAATTCGGCTGTCCTCTATTTACTAGGTCCTGCCCAACTGAAAGCGTATCTTGGTGGACTTCGTCGACAGTCCTCCAAGATTAATTGACATGATGGCCTCTTGACTACTGCACTCAAGCAGAGCAATACAGTTATAACAAATCGGTTGGTTTTCTACAACCGAAGTTTACGTAGTATGGCTAGGATTGGATGGAGTGACCGGGTGAGTAATATTGAGTTTAGGAATCTAGTATTGGGTGCCACTTCTGAAAATAGCTTGTTTCAGCCTATGAAACTTGATAGACTACGCTGGTTGGGTCACGTGTTGCGTATGACGGACACTCGTCTACCATATCGTGCCCTATTATGTGTTCCTCCCAATGAATCGAAGAAGCAATGTGGAGGCCAACAGATGATGTGGCAACGTGGGATGAGAAAATGTACAGCGAAGTTAAGTAAAGTAGGTGTCTCACGCCTTCGTGGTTGGGGTCCGAAAGACTTGTCGACTTGCTGGCTGGAGACACTGAAGGATATGGCAGTGAACCGTGAACAGTGGCGATCGTGTTGTCATTTTCTATCGAATCAGAATGATTGAAAACACGTACGTTTGTACAGTTAGGCTGTGTCGTGTGTTGGCTGCAGCAGCGTCTTATCTTTTCCTGCCTGTATAGGTCCACTCCCTGTTCCCCTTGGATATTCACTCTTTTCATATAAACGTGTAACTCTGGGGAAAGGCAGCAGTCGGTAAGGCTTGCCTTGCTGTTTAACGCTGAACGATGATGATTTTATAACAAATCTCATATATTCACTTCAGCTTGGCATGAGCGGTGTTTGGATAGAAGAGCGCGTTTGACGAATTGTCAGGTGCCCAAAGACAAACCAGTATCTACAAATTGACAACCAGAAAGCCAATATTCTTAGTAAACTTCATCAGGAAAACCGATGTTGAAAGTAGCTGCTGTGCATCCTCAGTAAATCAGCACGGTTGACGGTCAGTAGTCTTATCATACAACATAAGCTGGCCTTTTGAAACTGCGGTGTTCCACGTAAAGCAAAGAGTGGAAATTTCGATAGCGAAAAAAGGCTCGAGGAGTTTTCGCAATCTATCGTGCGTGCTTTAACCATCGAGCTACTACAAACGCACTAGTCAAGTGTATGCTCTTTACGACACGTACATTATCGGCCGAAAGTGGAAAGTTAGTAAACAAAACTAACGGGTCCCTTATCCACACGGTTTACTGGAGTACTTTTTACAGTAAAATGTAACATTAAAGTTAACAGCCTGTCAATGAAAGGCGCAAAGGAAAACGTCGCGGTGTGGTTCAACCGAAAATGAAAACAGACTACGGTTGTGAAACTAGCGAACGCCATAAGTCAATCCAATCACCAATAGAAATATGGAATGACAACTTTGGAAGTCTGGCGCATGGCAGCCTAGATGAACATGGACAAATATATATATATATATATATATATATATATATATATACCGGAAGACCGAATTCACCAAAAACGAGAAACTCACCCATTTAGAATACGAGATGGCGTGATGGCTTCCTCCGATGTTGGCAATGATAGATACTCGAAATTCTTTGGGGCCAATTTTGAGGGGGTATTGAGGCGCACCGACGCCACCCAGCCGTTTTCGGTTCCAATGAGAAACCCAGTACCATCCGTGGCAGCGCATACTGCAGTTACATGATTGGTACCCTCAACTGGATCTGTATTTTCCACATCAGTTACACCATTTACAAAGTTTGAGCGCAGCTTTTGTGTGATATTTTTTAAACATCCAATCTGAGCGAATCGAACAGAGGCCTGAGTGGTAACTGTGAGTTCCCATAAATATATATCATCGGACTCCGTCAACGTAATTAACTTTCTCTGAAGCAAATTGCATATAAATTGAAGCACTTACGGTTCCGTTTAGAAATAACACTTGAATAAACTCGGCATCATCATTGTGCGTACCGGTAAAGACAACTCCTGGCTTTCCGTACCTGATATCCAAAGTTCAGAAGTGTGCTCATAATGATGGTCACAAGAACGGAAAAATGATTTCCGGAAAGTTAGCTACTCAATTGATTACTTGCTCGGCAATAATCCTACCACCGCAAATTACTATAATGTTCAGCAAAAATGAAAAAAGCGTATTAATGGAGAAGAACCGCAGTGCTCCTTCCACTTATGTGTACCGTCGTGCAACAAACTAAGTAGTTTTGATCTCTCAGAGTGAGAATTATAAAAATTTTAACAGAAGGAATACCCATTCAGGTTTAACAGAAAATAAAAGCCGAGACCAATGGGCCTGATTTAATAAGTAGAGTCCGGCAAACATTCCCGTCCAAAAACACTATTGCCAATAATTCAAGTTTATGTTAGAGAATGAACTCGAAGATGTTCGCTTCTCGCTAAATCGACTTGACGAAAGAAAATCATTAAACGCGAAATACTCCACCAAATCTCAGTAAACTTTAGCGGCGGCATGACAACCCATTCCGATGATGCATCCCCAAAAAGGATACACTGATAAATTTCCATCGCGTGTTAACAGAGACAAAAAGTCCAATAAAGGATCATATGCAATCGAAACAGGCTTCGCCGGGAAACCATAGTCCGAACACTAGAAACAGAAATCACATATTAGCAAGGACATGCTCACCGTTTTAGCCCTATACGCATTTCCTTGTGGCTCAGTAAATTCAACCTTTCGGTTCAGTGAGGCGAAATGCCCGGGCAGGCGACGGAAGGACTGGAATATACGCTGGGCCATTGGGCATGTCACCGGCTATTCGCACAACCGACCTAAAAGCAAAGCGTCTAGGTCAGTTCAGTTCAGTTCAGTTGGCACATGAAAGTGGTGACCTCCAGATGCAGTTTCTGATAAATTGCAGAATTTTACAGCTAGATACCTGACCGTCCAATTTCTTGCGCCAATAGCTCTCTGGATCAGGCGATGCTTCCACGCAGGAGCGTGGAGGCCCCCTGCCGTTTCTTTGGCGAAATTGCGAATATTGTGTGATTCCCACTCATATTCGCTAAATCTTTAAGCGGGACAGTTAGTGAGGTGAATTCTTCCTGACCTTCCTCCTGTGATTTTAGCTCCCGCTCATATTCTGTGTGGCTCTGATGTCCAGACTACCGTGTAAAACACCATGAACCCGCTGCTGCATTTTAATATCTCTCACCGAATATCGGATAAACGCCTTGAACAGCGGCAGGAGACCTTTGGCCTCCTAGATCCTACAGTCTTTTTACGTTGGTCTTAGGCACACCACGCCTTCCTGACCGCAATATGACACTGCTTACTTAGTTGTAATTCCGCACTCACTAATATCCCGATGTACTTTTCTTGCTGCTTTTGTTCCATCGCGGCCTGGTATGCGGATGGACCCATGTGGCTGGTGGGATTAACCTCTTTCATAAGCCGCCGTCATTCGCACAAGCTCCACAGAGGATCTCATCTTCATCCAGACCCCTCTGTATAACCTCCCCGTACGCTGTCCCCGATAAATTTGATGTCATCCGCAAACATAGGACACAGATTTTCCAGTCCTTTTGTTATGACACATAAGGAAGTGCAGTGCTTCTATGGCATACCTGTCAGGCAACTGCCTGCACGTTTTTCCCAGGTTTGATAGACATCCCTCTAATCTCACCCTGAACGATCCACCCTTCAGACGCCTTGCCGCCCAGGTGTGCACCTTGGCGTCCACCCATTGGAGCCCTCAATTTCCGGCAAGAAGCCTGTAGCTGACAAAATCGGAGGTCTTCTGGAGGTCCAAATAATAGCATTCACCTCTTACTCCTCTGCCCAGCCCACCTGTTACATTGGCCAGGAAGCTAATCTATTTGGTCAGAAGCGAGCGTTTGTGCCCAAAATGCTGCATCATCATTAGCGTGTTGGCAGAAGGTGATTGACTATCCTATCGCGCAGGGCTCTTTCAATGGTTTTCAACAAGATGGACGACAAACATACTGGTCTATGGCTGCCACAATTGCCACTGTTCCTTCCGTTGCGCGCTGACTGCCGGCGTCAGCCATTTCGCAGGAAGCTGCTCTTCACCCGGCAAAGCACTAGGGATCTGGGTGAAATGTTTCGCCAGGATCTCTGTCAGTAGCTTGCCGCTGGGTGGATCCTGTTAGGCCCTGTCTACTTCAACCAGTTCACTTCTCTCGGTACTAATTTTTTCCTGATCGCCACCATAAGGTTGGTATGGCTTATTGTTTTTTCATGCGCCCATTAATCCCGCATTATGCTGCCCGGAAAATTTATAGCAGACCTCCGTCTTCCCCCGGCTTGCTTGTCGATCTAATTTCTTGGCTGTTCTTCACTCCCCCCATGGTCTTGGACTGGGGCCACTCTTAATGAGGGATCGGGGTCGCTTTTAGCATCTCAAGCGAAACACTCCCTTTAAGCAGTTCGGTGTCGCTACTGGATGTGTGACATCTTTCTGTCAAACAGGTGTCTTCCACTGGGGCCGAATGCTCAAGCCTAGGAGGCTATCTTTGTTCTTATATTTCTGCTGAGTCAATCACATACCCATTACGCCATAGTCCCTCCGGCCAACTGGATCTTCCAACGGAAGAAACTCTGTGTATTTCATTATTTTTCGCCAAGCCAACGGCTGAAGATGCTTGGCCGAATCTCCGATAATTCTATCAGGCCACGGTTTGAACCATCCCATTTGCGTACATGAACTCCGGCAACTGATGCTCAGTCAATCTCAGGGGCGCTAAAAGCCCCCAGTATAAGAAGCTTGCGTAAGGAACCCACAACCATACTAATGAAGGGAAGCAGTTCCAGGTCCTCTAATAGCGCCGACCCCGGGTTTTGATGCACAACCAAAATAGAGGTCCCGTAGCCACCGGTTGCGATATTAACTTCTGAAGCCCGTATGTCTCCAGTACCCATTTTATGGCCTTCATGTCCATTGTAGATTCCATCCAGTAGGATCAGTGTCCCAGATCTTACTCCTGCATTCTTTTTCCTTTTATATTTTTTCTTTCATCAATGAAACAATACCGTAAATCTACCCGCTCCAAAGAATGACTACTCGCTCGCCGTGAGTTCATTGTCTCCTGCCCCCGCTGTAACCAAGCCCCAGGGACAGCCACCATGTTTAGAACCATGGTCTTGAATTTTTTCTCCGGCCATTTATTACCCACAATTGTATTATTTAGGTGGGTCAGTCTCATCACTGTCCCTCGCCATCGGTTTGGTCGCTTAACGGAAGCGGCGTCAAATGTTCGAGACGTACTCCCAAAGCCCTCTTCCGTTTTCCCCATGATACCCAGGATCCAAACCCCAGACTCCGCGCCCACGGCATACTTCTTCTGTCTCCTTTGGTGTGCGGCATCCACGAGTGTCCGGTACAGAAGTATTCACCCAAATCACGCTCGCCTACTACGTTCACCTCCAGTCCCTGTGCACGTGGTGAGCTTCAGTTGGCCTCCCTCACTCGGCATGTGGAGTCTCAGTTCGGGGGCTTCCGGCCACGTAGCGATGAATCATGGAGCTCCATTCCCGGCATATTTAGGTTCTGTCCTGCTGATGGCAGTAGGGCCCGGTCCTCATTGTAATATCCTCCTTGGTGGCATTTTTCGAGCAGCTACGGCCATGAATCTCTCCATATCCGGTGGATTTACGAACTCAGCCATTGTTCATCGTGTGTCTACTCCTCCCGATTTACCACATGCCCAAAACATTTGCAGGCATGGTAACCTTTTCATGTCTAAATGCTTCGATATTTCCACTATTAGAAGCAGATTAACTAAGGGAAACTTATCGCCCTTTCCCTCATGTTCCGCTTCTCCATTTTAGGGCTCCAGGATCCAACGGACAACGACATTACAAGGACTAACCAATATGATGTCGCCAGATTTATGTGCAGTATATATCGCCTGACTTACCGGGGGCACCACATGCACTGCATCTTGCAGCCATGCGTGTATTTTTGGGTATTGTTCTCCAGGTCGATGGGATATTCCACTTTTTGGGCTGCTCTTTGTGTGAATAATCCCGCTCTCCGCGAGCGTTTTTCGGCTCTGGTTCTAGTTCTAGTTTGATTTATCTTTTGACACTTCTCCCCCCACGGACGAAAGCTCCGTGTTACCGCTGTCATTGCGTAAATTTTACGATAGCGCCATTACTTCCTGTCTTACCTGATCAACAGAGCCTGCGCTTGTAGAATGCTTTTATTCCGTCGGTGCCAAATCCGCCTTCGCTGCAGGCCGAATGGTTATCCTTACCCAGTAAAATCTATGCTCTCCAAGTCCGCACACCAACAGCCCCCCGACAGCACCAAGGTTTATCGTTGCCAAAACTGACTGTTTCGCAAGACGGCAGTTTTTATGAGCTTATAGGAAGCCGAACAAGCAGAGCTTAGCTTGCCCTACTGACAATTTGATCCCTCTAGTTCTTGTCAAAATGGTTTCTCGATGGTATCCGATCTAATGGATGCTGCTTCGGACCAACCAGGTCCCAAGCGAATCGCTGGAGATTTCAATGCACCTGACGTATGCTGGTCCACGCTTTCTGCCCCAAATTTCTCGCTCCCTTTCCTTGAAAGTTTTCATCAAAGCGGCTGGATCCAACACGTAACTGACCCAACAAGGAATTGCACATTTTGGCTTGGCATTTATGGCAGGCCCAACACGTTCAAACGTCCACAGCGGCAAAATTAACTGGATGAGATCATCTTCCGCTAGCTCTTCATTTACATTGCCCTCTAGGTCGATACCACCACCTAATCAAAGGTTATGTTTTAGAGCTGACTGGAATTGTCTATCTTATCTTGTTGATGACACCAATTGGGACTTATGTTTCAAACACCAGAATTTCAAGTCACCGCTAGTCAGTTATGTTTCAGCCTATAAAACTGCTTTGATATCATTACTTCTTTCCATACTCTAAGCGTGACTCCTAAAAGTACTCATTGTAACCGAACAAACTGTAAGCTCGGTAAACTCAAGAAAGCGTTTTACAAGACCAGAGATTTTTCGTTGTTTTTGTAAATAAATCTTCAAACACAATCTAGAAGTGGTACTTCAATAGAGGTGCAACCGGTAGGAGCCGCGAGCTATAGACCAGCCAAACCCAAGCGTAACAACATGGCTTCCCTCGCTAGAGATCCTGCGCTATTTGCATGACGGACTGCCTGAACGCCATCACTGAGACCATGAGCATTGGAGGGTCAGTTATCATAACAATTTTGAACATGACGAAGGCTTTCAGTGTAGTGTTCCATTGTAATTTGCTTGATGAAATTGCATCCTACGGTATCTGTGATGCAATCCAATAGCTCAGTTCTTCAGATATGTCATCTAGAAACCAGGTAGTTTCAGCAACTGGCTTCAGATATGAACCTAGATTAGTGCCCAGTGGTGTGGTCCAAGGCATCGTTCATTGGCCCTCGCCCTCCCTGCTGTACATTTACAACGTCTTCGATGATATTCGAAACGAGGTCCCCATTCCCTTCGCTGAAGGTATCAGCATTTTCTCTACCTTTTTAAAATAATTAACATATCTCAAGACTTAATGTCACTCAGTTCCTGGGTAAACGGCTGGATAATGGGTCGCTCCACTGGAAGCCAGCATGAGATACAAATGCGTTATACCCTTAAGAGAATCGAAAATTTGCAAACATACCATCCCCAGTAATCGTCAAGGTCGAGACCCGGGTTCAAATCGCTCTTGCACCTTATACTTTTCGGAACATGCTCTAAAACAATTTGCGGAGGCAAATAAATTAGGGGACTGTTAAACAGAACTCTGAATTTGGACAACACCAAAACCTACATCCTTTTAGGATCCACATCAGACACATTGAGGTTTATTTCCCTCTAATCTGTTCTAGCATGAGGCAGTGCGACAGGGTGGCGATTGAAAACATACAGCGTGCATTTACCAGGCGGTTAATGGCCTGCTTTGCAGGCAAAAATTATGTGGAAAACTGTATCGATGAAATTAGGTCCCCTGTGGCTTTAACGCACAGGAACAAACCTGGTGCTCTTCAACAATATAATAATAATAATAATAATAATACTGTATATTTCTCGATTTGCGAGAGGCATGCGCATGACAAGATCAAATTTTTACAAGGATGATGCACAGGAAATGTAGATGATAGAAGTGGAATGGGATAAGATGGTGGGAGCAATAATGAGTTTTTCAGAGGCTCACTGGAAGGTTAAATGAGATGCCGGGAAGCAATAGGGGAATTACAAGTATGCCAGTGAAAAGCAAAATGCAGAAAACTCAATTTT
>LUCM01009894.1:145230-159538 GCA_008360955.1 Fasciolopsis buskii | reverse complement strand
CCTCAACACAACAGCCTCCATAATTCTCCATTTACAGTCCTGTTCTCTGTATTAGGTTAGCAGCGCAGAGCATGCTGACCATGATAACTGTAAAAATTTACAGTAGGACTCTGAAGTAGTTACCAACTGCTTGCAGCTGAATAACCCTGTGTCATAATGACAGCCTGATCTCAGTACTACCCTGGTAACCCTACCACAAAAGTTCTTTACTATTAACCAACCTTAGGTCAGATGACGTATCTGTTTCTCTACCGTTTAACAACTGCCATAACCCCAAGCTGACACCCACGCCAGACTGCTTCTCGCCTTTACGTTTCAGATCCCGCACCCAGGCTACACGCACTGTTACCAGTTCCCTCCCCTTAAGGGCGACTCCAAATTTATTAGCTCCTCGCTTCTGGTAGGACGCTGCTAGCTAGAGCTCGATTTCTGGTCCGTTCAACCCAAACCGCGTCGCTGATCCCCTCGGAAAGCCCTACTCAATCGGATCTTCCTCACTGTCCAAAAACGGTCACTACTGTCGCTGGAATGCCTTGTGTGCCCCTTTTAATTTGCCACACCTAAGATCAAAAACTACGACAACAAAAATGACAGCTTAAACGATGTCCCTGACTGGCGTATTTAAAAAATTTCCTTATTACGCCAACTTTTTCTTCTCCATTGCACATCTCAGTCCAGTTTGCAATCAGCGGCATACGAATGCAACCAGCAGTCCTGAGAGTTTCATATTCTTCCTCCGAAACGTTTCATAAAATCTCATTCTCCATATAGTTCAGGAGAATCTTTAGTATTCCTCCGTCTTTCTCAGCATTTTATTTGCCCTTCGTTGTTTTTAAATGCGACCCCTCTGCATGATGTTCCCCCAGGTTTTGACTAACGTTCATCCAAATATCATACCTCCAGTGATTTTCACCTCCTCAGCTTAACGTTTTCGTCCATTATGCAATGATCTTGACGTTTGGGCCTCCGGCCATATCTCGACATCCGCCGTCTAGCTGCTCTCAAGTGTTGCGCCAGTGACACGCACATTTAGTGCGCCTAAACATTTGCTCTGCGTTGCTTGCAAACAGTTCCAGAATACCCTTTACAATCTTGCGGTTTTGAATTTTGTCTCGCATACTTGTGCGATGCATATCGCTTTACAAATTCTGATCGTGACAAACGAGTAATCCAATGTACCATATATCCCCATATACATTCTGATTTACACTATTCATGTTTCCTCTGCACCATTCATGTAAAAAATTGATTTCGCCTTGCGCACGCCTCTCGCAAAACGAGCAACATACAATATAATTACAGTATCCACCGTGCCCGAACTGGAACGCGAACCCGGGCCGAACGATTCAAAGTCAAACGCCCTAGCCTTAACACTACCAGGCGGGCTCCGATTGTTTTGTCGAACTTCGACACATGATGATGCTCCATTCATCCGTCAGTGATTTCCACGGCCATGGGCCGCTAGCGCACACCAATCGACCCCTACTGATAGATGAATTCTCTGCAGGTAGCCTAAGTACGACGAAGGCTTTGGATGTGACCTACGAAAATTGATTACTTGGTATATGTTAGTAATAGGAGAAGGAAGGTTTTCATGAAATAATTCACCAATTTATATCATCTATGAACTTGTCATTAAGATACCATAGAAGCACTGTACGGCTATTTCATCCCTGTTAGGAATATATACGCAAACAACTTGTGACTGACACTACCTGAAATCTTTCGGAAATCCAAGCAGCAGACCCCTGCTTTTCCTTCCTCATTCGGTCCCATGTCGACTTCCTCGAAGGCTTTTACCAATTTATTGAGGCGAGATCTTGTTTTCCCGGAGGTACGCTATTCTTCTGCAATTGCCTGTTGTGTTCTGGGTGTCTGGCTAGTATGGCTTGAGTTATTCCGTCCTAAGCCTTCCGCACAACTGATAGCTGGTTTATTGGTACGCAATCCATTATGCCGCCCTTCACGTCCCTCTTGCGGGTCGGAACTACTGTCGCAGGTTTCCATTTCTTTGCCAACTCCGCCTCCATCAGTAATTTCCCGTGCAACCTAGCTAGTGATCCAGTCAGAATCCAAGCCCTTTACTTCAAAATATTAAGATGCACATGTTCCTGGGTCGTTCTTTTGTCAATAGCCATTAGCTGCAGCACATCAGAGGATGAAACCAATAACTCTTCGAGTAGAGTCAGCTTTGGCCCTCGCTAAAGAGGACAGACATCCTCAGCCAGCCCTGCAAATCACCTCTAATGCTCCCAGAGGACGTTCGATCTCCATGCACTGTACTAATGCAAGGCCCCATTATCAATGCTTGACGCTTCCAAGGCCACTTACTTAGCAGATTTGGCCTGAATGAAATCAAAATATACCCTTCCTTTATGATGGCCAGCTGGCATGCTAATCTTCCTGAGCGGTGCTATTCCAGAGTTATTTTCTCCAATCTGTTGACCTCCATGAATGCTTCGTGACTCCACTTCCTGAACCCACATCAGGGCTTGGTGCTGGCACTCCGTGACCCATTTCGGGCTGATCTTCCACCATGGGCGTGCCGCTATTCGGAACACACACGGTGGGGGTACAACTGGTCCAGTTAGTTAAGAAATTGTTTTTCCCCAGATTTTCTCAAAAATATCACCCGCTTCAAAGTGCGCTGTTACTGCCCTTGGGAGACGCTGACGTTCATCTGGCAACCTGAAGGCTCTGCCTCATTTGCGTGGTTGTCTGTCCTTCTCGCCGAGGAAGTGGAACCTTGTCATTCTATGACCCCTTTTGTCCCACTGGTATCTATCCGTACACTGCCTGCGTCGAAAATAAGCTTGATTAGCACTAGGGTCATTAATTCTGGTGCAGCGCCTTCCCGCCATCTTGTGGGTTGATGGTGTGCTGCACCAGCCCCATGTACGCCAGGTGGTTAAGGAGAGGCCGACCAAATGTCTCTTCTGGTGTTCAACTCAGTTGCCAGTCTATCTCAGGAGCAAGGAAACAGCCCAGTTTCATATGATTCTTGGTGGATGGCTTTGAGCATTCAGTAATCCCCAGTCTTGGTCGATATTTAACTGCGAACTTCTATAAACTTCGGCTAGCCCTACCTAAGCCAAGAGGGCCTGAGTGTTAAGCGACATATACTGGATCCTTTCTTCCTGTGTGGGTAGCACGGTACCAGGAATGACGTGCCACCATCTAATCCTCCGTCCGGTCCGTCTGCCTTGTGTTCACATGGTACCTCGGGACTAGTCGAGGTGGCTTTTCATTGCCCTCGAAACCGCAATTCTGTGATTGGAATGAAGCGATTGTCTTTGTATTCTAAGTTCATCTCAATCTGTTTACTTCCGGTGCTGCATACTTTGCACTTCCCTGCTGAAATACTGCCTGCATTTCTTATCTACGCTTCTGAGCTTTTACTGCAGCAGCTGAGCTACTTTTTCTCTTTGTTATCTCTCTACGGTCTTGCCAGCCACTGTATCCCGTAGGTTGCCTGCGCCAGTGGGACATTTGTGGCCATCCTAGTGCCTTCATTTCACAGTCCGGTGTAATATCGGGGGAGGCACATCTGATAATGTAGGCTTTGGTTGTTCTACTACCCCCCTTGCGCCTGTAGAAATGCTAGATTTATCATCGAAGATGCAACGCAACCTTGGTTTGCCCTGTTCCTTGTAGGTAATTTATCAGATAGCAGCCCTTGGTGTTATTTCGGACCATTCGGTCTTAGACGATCATGCAACAAAGTTTAGCTGGATATGCCAAGATAAACAGCCACACAGTAATTTTGTCCGATGGAATAACCGAATCAGATCAGATGAAGTCAAAACACAGGACTGATTTCAAGTCCCGAAGTGATTCTCAGCATTGGAACTTATGTCCATTGGTTACCGGTTCTGGGTGATCTTCTTCTGTTAAGTTGATTGCGGGTGCAAGGTTAATGATGTGGATTACGTTCCATCTGTTATTTTTTCAGAAGGGGCAAAGGCTTGCCATGTTGACCTGAAGTTTTGAAGTATTACTCAGGTTGGAAACCAATGAGCCTTCTTGTCCTGGGCATGCAAACTTTCCTTTAGGCTCAGAAACGTAACCACCGAGTGCAAACGACTGATACCGGGAGAGGGGTTGACTCTCAAATTATGGCGGTGGTATGGGTCTAGCAAATCGGACCAAATCAGTTAATTTCTCAGGGCTGAGAGCTAATGCTCTTATTGGTTTAGCTTTTTGCTTCTGCTTATTTGTGTTCAATGTAATTCAGTATTTTTTTCTCTTCTCACGGATTTTGCGTTTCCATTATTTATGCAATTTAGTGGTTGCTTCATTTGTTGCCGTGGAAACCTGGAGACCCATGTCGTATGGTTTGAAATTCCCATCCGCTCAAGTCAAGTCAAGTAATTTCACGGGTCCGGTAGGCACTGCCTAAAATAGTTCAGGTTCCTAAATCTTCGAGCCCACGTCCTTCACAGAGCTTCGTCGTGCTGCTGTCCATTGTGCTGCGGTAGATGAAAGATATGCCGCCTGTCGGAAATGCAGTTCGGGGCGTTAGAAATAGCAGATTGCAGAAAAATTTTCAAGTAACATTCAAATCATTCAGCCGTCAGCTCTTGGTAATTTTTATGGAGTAAGGGACAAAAACAATGGACGAGGTGTAAATGGATGGAATTCGAATTGTAAAGTCTTATGCTTCTAGGATAATGAATAGGATTATAGTGGGTGTAGATGGCAGACTTGGATAGAATAGTGATATTTACCCCGGTGCTGTCCTACGCGCATTCCGGAAAGGTATGCATCGACACCGCTTCCATCTTATTTTGGAAGACTGCTCCTAGCAGGTTGTTTCAGTTTTCGATTACCCTGCAAGAAGACGAACGCGCTGTGGTCGTCTTGTTAATTCTCGGTGTTGCGGTTTTTAATGCTCTCACTTGAAATGCGAAATTTCTCTCCTGCTTGGACAGCATCTGCTCTGTAATCAACATTGTAGAGTACATCTACGGAAATACCCCGATTGGAAGGCAAATTTTCTAAAGCTAAGCTTTGATTATTTATGGATTATTCATGCAGTTCGTTCAAGCACTTTGCAAATCAAACGTGGTCATCCCTAGGTCCTTATAGCGCTTCTGTGCATCTGAGGGTATTCACATCCGCTTGCATGTATTGGAAGCACATTTGTAGATGACTATGCATCGATGATATCGCGCACAAACAAAATCTGATAAAAAACAGGTCATTGTTCGAATGTCTACAATTCACGGAGGGTCCAACCGAATTCGCCCGTCTCCGGCATCGTTAAGAACTTCCCAAATCATGACAAATTTACCAACATATCAGAAGAAATTGTAACGCTAAGCAACAGAAGATACCTATGCAAATGCGTACCTAGATTGAACCAATGGAACTAGAAAAATATGTCGCATACGTAGTCAAAAAACAAAGATACAATGATAAGTTCGTTGGAGTGAATCACTTCAGTGATTTATGCACAATAGACTGCAAACAAAATGGGTTCACGAATTTGCCGATGATTCCGTGAACCCCATTTTGTGAATAGTACAATACTCGTACTAACCCCTTTGGGTTTAAAATTGGCAACCTTGTGTTTAATAAGATGAGCTGCTTGTTTCTCATCGTTTTTGCAAAAAACAGCTGCATTAGTCAGTCAGTTACATTATCGAAAGCCAGTAGTTTGAGGTGAAATCCGGATTTGTGTCAATAGCACCGCAAGTGGCTTAGAAAAGACCACCAGATTAACTCAGTTAACCCGCCTCCTGTTCCGCACAGAGCAGTTATACAATACATATTTGACCGCACGTTAGACAGCAAACTTCAAGTAACGCTACAAATAATCGTGTGCAGATTTTTCATGTGATCGGCAAAATACCTGTTTAGTGCCACTGTTTCCAATATCTGCCGCTAATAATTCAACGAACATGAGCAAATCAATTACGGCCTCAAACCAAATGTGCGAAAATGTAGTGGAATGTATCAGTGTTCGTGGGACTCAGCTAGAAGGGCACGCTAAACCCGATGGTGAAGATTTAGCCAAAAAAGTCTTACAAGTAATTTCCAAAATAGTCCTAACTGTTAGCTTGCGCATCGGACAATTAGTTGACTTCTGGAAAGTTATTTTAAATTCCTGAATGAACCAGCTATGCCTATAAATCATTTAGAATGCGAAAACGTTCAACACATTTTGGTTGACCAATTTTTGCCGAAGGAAATTTACCCTTGTGGCATCTTGATTGCAAATGGAGTAGCTCCGGGGCTGCATGCAGAAATGTTTTGAACCAGTCTTGTTTTTGGATACTTAGAATTTGTCTCATGACCCTGTCAGTTAGTACAATGCAGCTCACTGCTATCCGAAATGAGTGCTGAATGTGGCTTGCTAGTGAAAAGTAAGTTGAGATACACGGACCATCTGGTGCAAAATGGAAACTGAATAACTCACTCGATTAACGGCTACTTTATGATCGGCGGCAATGTTTAAGCGGGTCTCAGTGATATCGATCGATCATTGGGAAACATTGGAAAAGCCAAGCAACGACGAACAGATGAGTATTTTAAAGTATAATAATGGTTCCAGGATGATCGCAACAAACGGGAGCGTTTTTGTCCGAAGAATGAAAGAGGTAACCAGTGGGACCACGTAGTTTGTTCCTGAATACCCCATACATGATCGGAAAGGAGACGATCAGGAACCTGTTATCACTGCCTTATATTGAAATTTTTGTCGTGCTGGATAAACATGTGGCATCGTAGGACATGTTCTATTCATTATATGCACGCCTACCACACGTCTAATCGTATCACTCCATTTGAGTTGGAAGCTAATTCGTACAAAAGAGGGTCATTTTGTTCCCGTCGGAACCTGTACAAACATGTCGATGGACTATATTTGGCAATTCTACTCGGATCGGTGAGAGGCATTGTCAACTTGAGTTAGCTCTAGGCAGCAAGATATGGTCAGTAGCTACCGTCGGGCATATGAGTTGACGTGCGTTGTGCTTGGAGGATGGCGCTCCGATTAAGTTGCCAAATAGTACTGCGTTCTATGTTGTGCATATGTGCTTTACGTTGCTACACGGTCAGAGGGCAACTGTATAGAAACTTTTGCCCGGGCAGTCGATCGTGTACACCAGTCGGATAGTTACACTCTTCACGTCGTTTGTGGATGAAGAGAAAAAAACGCGCTACAGAAACAATGTGAATAGTCATAAAAATTGCTTATTACTCCGGTTGAAACGCTTTTCCGACTTGTGGGGACTGAGAGTGTTTTGTATTGCAAAGGAATCATGTCTACTCTGGATTCGTCTCGCCAATCTTCAATCGATTCGGTCTCAACTTCGCGCTAAGTATAGGGAGAACAGCTAAGCTGATCGGACAAAGAAATTCCATTTTTTATATTGTATATATATACATTTAATAATATAAACTATGGCTTATATTGATCTCCCACGATAAACAATTACTGATCGATTCTTCCATTGACTAATTTAACCTACAAAGCCTATCATGTAGCATTTTTGGTCAAATTATCAATTGAAGTAAACGGTTTGATGTCACCGGAGAAGTGTTGATCTCCGGCCGGGGTAGTGAATAAGCCAAATAAAAGCTACCATTCCTACAGGTAGTAAATAAAAATTAGTCGAGTTTCTATTTGTTATATACTCAGAATGCTAAGGGTCAGGTAGCGAGAGTCACATTATGATAGGTCGCGCACAATTTGGACGTGAGTCTGGGCTATGAACAAAGCTACTCAGTCTTTCTCTATGGGCTTGTGGTATCATCGACCTTTCGGAGAAGGTCGATTAGTCTCGGACACCGGTTTCTCTAAGATTCACTTTGACGCGTGATACCTATTCGGTGATATTCGTTTGGTTGCGTTTGTTTTATCACGCACCAGATCTTTATGCGCCCTGTCGTGCTGTACTTTTCGAAATTCTTCACTTCCGAATCCCTTCGACCACTCAGCACCTCCTTGCTGTGGCTTGCAATCTTGCGCACTGTCGTATCGGTGCCACATCGATGCCACGATATATACGGCATAATTATCCTATCCGATTGCTGGTTCAGGTCTTTTCTGTTCTATCGACTGAGCAGTTTATTCGATCGCAGTAACGAAGTCAGAGAGAAAACACGTTTTGAGTGGCAATTCCGACCTCTTTTTACACGTAATTGCATGTGAACAGTGATTATAGCATAAGCAATACTGCAGTCTATTTGGGGATTAGCTGAATTTGCCCTATTCACTGGAACGAGGGAGACAATTACAAAACAACTCGCGGGAACAAAATGAGAGTGAACCAAAAAATATTATTATCAGCGAATCTTACTACTCGTGATTAAGTTGAACTTCTGTTTAGCAGCCAGAAAGTAATCCCCTGACTCCCGGGGTCTTTCTACCGTAGTTCACGAAAGCTGTCCATATAAGTGAGATCTTTGGAATCAGTTAGAAAATTTCCGATCGAATTTTAAATCGCCTAAGCAGTTCAGTTTGCTTTCGAACAATTCCATTTCACTGACTAAGGGGAACAAGAGAAAAATGGGAATACTACTGCAATGGAACCAGTACAGATTGACTTATAATTTCAATTTATTCTAAAGTTTAAATGTGCGGATTTTTCGATTTGGTAACATGATCAGGGCACAATTGGACTGTACGCATTTGTGTTCCAACGAACACTTGGATTTGGCGGTAATTTTGAGAACCAATTCCAAAATCCAATCCATGGAATCTCGGAGCTACCTTGAGGCTTGGATGTGACATTTAACCCCATTATGCGATAAGAATGCATCGTTTCCGTGGGTTGGACTGCAGGGTATCGAATTACTACAGAACTGTTGGAGTAGTCCCCGGTGACAAACAGTCTAATCGAAATGCACGCGGACTTAAAAATATCAATAGTTTAGATTCATTCCGATTGAAAGACATATAGGTTATCCAACTGGAAGTTTTTCTAACTCACAAACACGACTCGTGGTACATCCGAACATTCTTTACAAGTTCTACGAACTTTGAACCAGCAGATATTGACGGTAGGCGTGGACTTTGATTCTCGCTCACACCAATTCAACCCACCGCCCCACTAATATTACTACTTATAACAGGATCGTCAATTTTCAAGTTCATATCAATTGGTTAATTTGGTCATCCAGTTGCACTGGTCCACTCCCTGACGGACCAGTTCTGGTGGAGTACAAAAATCAACGACCGGAGTTCATCAACGACACACATATCCAGCTCTACAAATTCCAATTCACAAAAGGCTCATCGATAGTAACAATCCTGCGCGCGAAAAGAGATGTGGGTTTTGTTCATTACAATTGTCACTTTCACTTTGGGTTTTCAAGTTCGTGGTGAAGCCAGTAATGATGATCTGGGTGAGTTTCTTTCAAATGTTCACTCAGCACCCTAAATGACCTTACTTGATTTCATGAAATAACTCACCATTTGACATGACCGCTCAGCTCGCCAGTAAGAAACCATGAAACTATTCACTACACAGCTGTTTCATCAGAAGTGCATATCCACTCCGCGCCCGAACTGGGACGCAAACCAGAAACGAATGAGTTAGAATCCGGAGCCTTAACCATTACTCCACCGGGTAGGCACTCAACGATTTGTTGAACTTCACCAAATGATAAATTTATTTGTGTTTTATTAATTTCAAACGAAAGGAACACTTTCTTCCCGAAATGTTTATCCGGGCCGATGTAATGTTGTCCGATGATTCAATGGCTTGGACTAAAATGATTGATACTACTAACAGCACACAAAATGAATCGCAGTGCAGCAAGGACGAAAGCGCCGGATTTACCCGCTTGATGAACAACGAGCGAAGTTGGCTTTCAGACTTAGGCTTAGTCTTGTATGTTGTTCATTTTCCAAACGAAATTTTTATATTAGTTTTCTAATCCCGGCTGGCTGAGTATTACCTGTCCAGTGTTGGTAACATCTTTCATTTGGGCCTCACATTCTGATTCGATGAGTCCGAATGGCGATTTGAACGGCAGCTCACTCCGGAGAAAATCGCACCGTCTACCTGTATCTTGACTATGTGCTTGTTTCTCGCGAAATTCAGCTTTCTACGTTACGGAAAACTTTCAATATTATCATTCTCATGTCTTTGGGAGACTTAACCGGATTCGTTTGAAGCACCGAGGAATTTTTCTGTGCAGTTTGATCGAATACTTGCCAGTCTTGCAATTTTTCTAACAATACCAAGTATAGTGGTTTCTATCTCTGAAGACGGTTGGGAATATAAAAATGCGTCTGAAAATCGCACAACCATTCGATAAAAACGGTTCACCAGATAACCGTCAAATTTTTGTGGACGTTTGCACTCATCGGAAACGAAATATGACGAGTAAATTGTTGATATGAGTGACTGTGTTAGACGTTTGAAAGAACCATTCGAAACTTCACAGCACTGTGACATTTTTTCATTGATGCTTTCCCGTTACCATCAACGTGATCCTTTCCTCCGTCACACCAAATACCACCATCAACATCATCCGAATCACCATCATCATCATCATCATCATCATCATTATCATCATCATCACCTTCTTCTTCTTCATCATAATTACCATCGGCGGAGTCCTCATCCGACTCAACCTCGCGATTGTCATTCACACTCAATTTAGGGTCCGGTGATCCCCCATTTGTTAAATACAAAACGAAGGTATTTGTATCGCTAAATATTCACCAGTTCGTTCGATACTTCATGACTATCGCTGTGGTCCTCTGTTGTACAGGGAAAGACTTCTTCCCGTTCGTGCACGTTGAAGGGTGAATTGGCAACTGGAATTCAGTAGTTTTGGAGGCGACGGAAGTAGGTAGCAAAAGTAATTAAATGAATTCTCCCTCAATCTTTTTTGTTCATCTCTCAAACTGCATATTTTAACCCAACGCATAGCGATATTTGTTCATAATTCAGCCTGTTTCCATCTTACGTCTCACGTGTTCATTCTTATACGAATGTAAAAAGCGTTTACTGATTTCACCCTATTTCATTCAATCCGACTAGGATTGAACTGAGAAGCTGCTAATCCGGTTACACATGACAAAATGAAATTTCTTTCATCCAAAATGTTGACTATGAGCGAAAGAGCAGACGTTATCATAAAATGTTGCCTTGATGTTAAGANGACGGCATTTGGGTAGTGGCATTTTATTAACGGGCAGCAACGCTTTGGATCATTTGAATATATTATAAAATTCTGGGAATTGCATCGCTGACTAACTGAACTGGACTAGGTTGGGTCAGTTTACAGTAATGAAGTACCCGGAGATAAAAGCTCATAGAACGCAC
Organism: Fasciolopsis buskii; assembly: GCA_008360955.1. Classification (NCBI taxonomy): domain Eukaryota; kingdom Metazoa; phylum Platyhelminthes; class Trematoda; order Plagiorchiida; family Fasciolidae; genus Fasciolopsis; species Fasciolopsis buskii. The sequence goes on along the minus strand of LUCM01009894.1, from coordinate 148,250 downwards.
TGTCCTGAATCGTCTAACTTCTATTAGTTTGCCTGATGTCCTCTTAAAATATGCGTACAAACCAAACAGGTCCACTTTGATTGCTTCGGCTTCCCTGGGTGATAATAATAACACTAAGTCCTTGAATGAATACACCAAATCGGTCCAACGCGTTTTCTTAGATTTTTCTTCTGCATTCGACTCTGTTCCACTTTTTCGCAGATTGGAAAAGTTTTGCTGGCTTAACTGCCTCTTGGCATGGCTATCAGACTAATTCATCGACAGAACTCAGTGCACAAGAGTGGGAAGAAACAAATCTACCCCACTGGTAAACAATTCTGGAGTACTTCTGCTCATTCGTTTTCAACATACTAGTTCCTGTGGTTAATTATTCCAATACGCTGATGACGTTGCTCTCCGTCAGCCTGCACCTGAAACCGAAGATTTCCTGAACTAATCCAACAACTTATCTTTCATTCATGATTTTTCTCTTCACTCTGGCTTAAATCTTAATTTGTCAACATGTGTCCAACGTATGTTTTGTCGGTCTGCTTACCCGGCTAACTCTTCTTTCATTAACAGGCAAGCAATAACTAGGTTAGATTTTGTACTTAGGAATTACTTCTGATAAAAACCTAAGACGGTCATCCCCAAATTTCCAATTGTGTGAAACATCTTCGAAGACCATCATTTTGCATAGAAAGACTGTGGCATTTCCAGGTCAAGCAGTACACCATTTCTCTGTTAGTTCACCAGTGTCCCTCTTCCCGTTCTACTCTATTGCGCCCCGGGTCACCTTTGCTGGTTTACCCGTCATCAGAGTGCGTCAATTATCAGTGGTGCATCTTACGTATCAGTGAAAGTGCTATGCACCAAACTGTCTGACATGCATCTATCCGCGTGCAAAAAATTTGCGCGTAAAATTTTTCCAGGTTAGTCCCATCCATTAGACAACGACTTTTCTAAATGCCATTCACATACTAGGACATGTTCTACCTTCGATTGCATGTTTAGCCCTACTTCTTACCGATCGAGAACAGGTCGAGACTGAATCTCAGTACAGTCTCGTACCTTAACAGGTGATTTTATATCTCATTTCTTCACTCACTGCATTTTGACGGAGTGACGAATGAGTCCTTTGTTGACTGAAACACTGACATCGGAGTTCATGCAAATGCAATATAAAATAGAACCGGATCAAGAATGAGAAGCACTGTCCGAGTAGCTATGATCATTCGCGCTGTCTGGTCGTTCACTAGGGGATGGAAAGTACACAGTAAAGTCTCCAGGTTCTCGTTCTTACATGCGTACCATAGTATAGGTTTCGGCGAACCCGCAATATCCAAATGCTGCGCTAGGGGATTAGGTAAAAATATGAATTGTAATCTACTCTGGACGCTAATCAGTGAATTCCGCCCACATAATCTAAGGTCACCAAAGCAACAAAACACCAGTGTTATGCTATTCGATATTTTCTGATAATTAATATGAAATCCATTAGGATTCAATGGAAGTTGATAATTTTCCCATGCCTACAAAAGAGCCTTTTAATAGTGATTCGATTTCGCAAATCACTACCTTTGAGTCATATGCTGAAAGAGGGCTTTTTCGAACTAGGGAGATGACAACCAGTAATGAATTTAATGTAGTATGAACAATCATGGATGAGGATGGACGGTTAACCGTAGAGCTAGCAAGAACCGGTGAGATTTTGTTGATATCCATTCTTATCGTCCTACTCGAACAACCTGGCTCGAGAGAAGTTAACCTATGGTTCACTTAACTTAACTTGAGGTTGAGTCAGGCAGAGAAGATAGCCCTAGTGACGTTGTACTGCATCTAGCTTGCTGACTTCTTTAGTGAAGGTTCCAGTTGGCCATGGATTGCCGTCAATATTGATCACAAAAGAACAAACAGCAGTCGAATAAGCAGACATCTGTTGCCGGGTACCACGTGATATTATTCCAATGGGAGAGCGGAACACCTACTTGAGTGGTAATTGTTTTCCCGGTCACTACTGGTTACTGGTTGACTCTGCGCGGTTTGTACAGGAATACCTCGTTACAGAAGTCGATTATGCCACCCATTGTCAGATGCTATCGACGAAAACAGCCAACGAGTTGGAGCACGATAGCCTGTGAAGTACCAGAAAAATGTACTGGCTCACTGCTTTCGTGTTAGCGTACGTTTTCTACCGAGACCCATCCACGAATTTTGTCCGTGCTGGAATAAATGGACTGAAAAATGTAGCACCCCTTAGATTTGTTCCAAATCTAAATCAAGAAATTTGCGTTCGTAAGGCGTAGGGCGCAGAAAATTTCCAAATAAACCTCATTTGCAAGATGCCAGTCATCATTCAAACAATTCATTGACAAATGATTAGCTATCGTTTATTAGTGATTGATCCTCATAGTTCACACATCATGACGTATGCGCTGACGAATCATTCATTTTGATATAAATTACTTCATGCTTATCAGTGACTTATGACTTAGTGTCTGCTTTTCACACTAGAATCCCAGCCAACCAATCAATCCGATTCTGACAAGTCGATATAGAATTCCGAGCAATCACAATCGATTGCATTACGATTCGTGATCCGTCCTTCCGTTTTATGCTATGCGAGATGTCAATTTCGGGGCTAGTTCGAATGCCGTTCGTTTAGTTGTTTGTGGATACCTTCTGGTTTTTGGTTTTGAACAACGAAGCAACATATCAGTAGTGGGAAACAACCCAAACGCTGAAGCGTTAACACATAAATAATAAGCCCCTATCAGGCAGAGATCACGTCAAAATTTATTGACAAATCATCAATAGGCAGATCGCGTCAGGTCAACTACATGCCTGTTATCACCAAGAGGACTAATTTGTGATTTCAGGATTATTATTTCATGCTTATGGTATACAAGTAATAACTACTGAACAGTTCATCAAACCCATTTACAACTGTGAATCAATAGTGAACCAGCTTAGTGAGAAAACGCCCAAACCGATATATATATATATATATATATATATATATATATATATATATATATATA
>LUCM01009894.1:75560-144696 GCA_008360955.1 Fasciolopsis buskii | reverse complement strand
GAATATTTTCATATTGTATAAATTATAATGAACGATGATTAGAGCTTTTGGTGGCTGTCATAATTCTACCTCTGTAAGTTCCTTATAAATAAAAAATAAAAGCATTTCATGCGTCTATTTAAGCTTGTATTCCAACTATTCAAATCCCTTGGAACAAAAGAAATCGTGCACTTGATAATTAGACTTTACCTGTACATTTATCAGCAAACCATTTTTTGTTGATAAAGAAAGAATCACTTTGGTTAGTGTGCACAAGGTGAGCCAAATGGAGCTCAGTAGTGCACTTTTCTTTCTGGTTTCTTCTTCTTGTTCCATTCGGTTTTTTGAGCATCGAATCTCACATTGGAATGACATGGGATTCGCCCATGTGCGAGTGTACTACACAGCCAAAAAAGACATGGCACATAAAATTATTGTTCGCGTTGAGAATAATTGAGAGGATTCCGAGGACATTGATCTTGCGGCCGTGGACAGGTAGTTGTTTGGATTTTATACTGAAAGTTACCGTGATCAGGGATGCTGGACAACAAATGAGTAGTGAGCAGAAGATAGCTCGGCCAAAAAGAGATGAGTCTCAAGCAAGGATAACGCAATGCATTATTCGTTATCAGAACAATTCACGGGGCGTCTATGCAAATATTTTTTTCTGCAATATTTTATTAAGAATTTCATACTTCTCTGAATTTACTGAATGGCATAACTGTCCGCGTTCGCATCCCGCATCATTAAGTATACTGATTACTCACAAACTTCAATAAAAGTTTCCCTTAAAAACTGCACTTTTCCGATCCTTGGTGTGTCACGAACTTGTCACCAAGACAAATCGATCGGTAGAATGAAATCCAAGGAAACTGAAATTAGCTGAATAAACAAATATTTGCGAATTTTCGTTCCATACTAAATCCATATTTTACATCAGTTCAAACCCGAATCATTTCATTTGTATTTCCCACTTTTACACAAAAGGATACTGCGTGTCTGGCCGAGAAGTATTTTTGATGAAACTTTAGGTTAAATACACTATTTTACGAAATCGTCCTGAAAATGAGATAGGTACTGGAATTTTTTTTACCCCGGCACAGTTAAAATATTTTTGTAATATTAGTATTAATAATTCGTTTCTGGTTTGTCACAGAACGAATGGCACACAAATAAATTTGAGGTCAAATTTCATGTTGATCCCGAACGGAATCCTTCGGTGCCGAAAGCCCTGCCATTCATCAATGGGCAGTCAAAATAAAATTTACCAGTTATGGAAAAAATTATTTCGTCATTTCACTCGATAAAATTTAGTTGGAATTATGATTAGATCAATGACTTCTTTTGGAAAGCAATCTAGTTAACGCTACTGTCTAAGGCCTAGGATAAATCGTTAGGTCTTCGGTTCTAAATTCTTTCTACTTTATTTCACTGACCGCCTTGAGGACTTCATCTTTAAACCAAAAACCTCACTCATTCCACTAAATCAAACCAAACCAGACTCCAATTTTGCTCTTTTCAAAGCTCTTCAGTAGTGTGTGTATTCTCCGTCGCACCCAGAGTTTGAACTCGAACTGTCCAACGAAAAAACGTGTTAGACATCAGACTCACACCAACGTACAACGCGCATCACAAGCAAACATGTCCTATATGTGCTGTGGAACAGAGCAGTGTGATTTGGTAACCCATTGTGCGTTTTGTCAAGGTCATCAAGAATTTATGTGCGGTTCGATTGACCAATCACTTTCTCACTGATAATCAGCCAGCATCCGTGTGTTCCCGTAATCTCATCAAACCTAGTGAACATCACACACCAAGGGATAGTTTAATCTGTTCCATTCCAAGCCCCGTGATTGCAAGAGAGACAAGATAAGTTTACAGTTCCAATTGGAAATTTCCCTCTCTTTGATATCATCAACTGCCTAGGGCCGACAAGCTGACCGGGGCGATCGTTGTAGTAGATGAAGTTCATCATGGACTGAAGCATATACATCACAGACAATGGTTGCCGTGGCAACTGTAAAATGTCCACGAACACGTCATTGCCGGTCCAGATAATAGCGAGACAAAAAACATACCCATGCAGCACATCACGTGGTAGGTCATTGTATTGGTCTTTTCTTAGGTGAATTGCAAAAGTAGAGTAGCAGTTCTGGCTACGATGAAGGTGAAAGATGAATTATCGATTTGCCGTAGAGATTCCACTCGATGATCTTCATTCATCACCGTTTTCACTGTCCCGCAGATGGTTTTGGAACCATTGCTGGGCATGAATAAATCGGTTCAAAACACTAGTTGTTTGATACTTGTAGCAGTACAAAAAAGAAAACCATAAAGTGATTTCCGCAGATATTATTGAACTATTTGTAATCAAAGAAACCTTAGGCAAAATGTCGTTGGACTGAAGAGGTTTGTGTTGGCTTTTGGAATGCATGATCTATGATTTCTGACTTTCAAAGCATTGAACAATGCGTGTTAAATGACCAGGCAGGTTAGACAAACGAGCGTTTGACCAAGTTTTGTTTCTCCAGGAAGCAGGCCGTTTATGAATTGCTTCATGCGTAAGCTTTCTTTTTCTCAACTGAGTCCCAGCTGACATGCCCTAGTGCTTAGTTGGTTAAAACTGGAACAGACTATTCAGGTACCAAGCGGTAAATTTTACTGCCAATATGACCCCATTCTGCAGTCGTTCACCTCAGCTAGCTTCATTGTAAATGTCAAAGACTAACCGACAGGGAACGAAATTTTTAACTGAAGACACAGCACACTTATCGCATTATTCAATGCCTACGTGAACCCGTGCGATTGCCTTTGGTCCCCTTTCATATTTCTTGATTAGTTGACTCGGTTTATTTCCGTTTAAGCCTGACCACCAACGCATTGGTCTAAAACGTTCGCAGACACGGAATCCTCTATTCGTTGCTAAGCCATGTTGCTACCCATTGCCTGAAGTCGGCAATGCCACGGTTTATTCTATTTCATTCACCGTATCTTTGTCTTCCAACCACGACTGAACGTCTTACGACGATCGGTAGCCAATGGAATAGTGTGGTTTTGATTAGACTATGTAGCTAGAAGATGCTGACGTTGCTTGTCTAGCAGAATGCATCATCTCACGGTTATCGACCAGTGACTTTCCAGCCACGGTCTATTCTTGTATGACTGTTGAAAGTGAAACAGTCCAGTTACGCTTGTTCTCGACTAACCGGCGAATAACATAAAGTCTCCAGTTCTCACCCCGTTGATTTTTTAATCCACACACATCAGCTTACTTTGCACAGTTCCGTTGGCTGTCAAATACAATCTAAGTGATCGGTATACATTTGGATTTGAATACTATTGTCAGATCTAACTCTGAGTTATTTTTGGATCCACCTGGTTCACCTGATAGTTTTATCTATGCACAAGTTATCTGTTTTTTCACTCTCAGAGGGAGAAAACTTCTAGCTACGGTTCGATATGAGTAACAGTTTCCGGTGAAAGCAATGTCAGTGGAAAATTCAGTTCAACTGATCATCCAATTGGAGGATACTATCTAGGAGATTTCTCCCGTTCGTCTGCCCATTGTTCCACTAGGTTTCGACAGATTGAAATGATTGCACCGGTGAATTGTCTCTTCCAATCGTTGCAAAACGAACCGACCTGGTTTGTTTTGTTTGTGCATGTGGAAATATACCATTCTCGAATGGTGTATGCAGCTGATATCATGCGGCAGTTTGCTCGCTGAAAAAAGGATGAGTAGACACGTGTTTCTTTCTTTGATACAATGTTTACCTATCACTCACGGCTCTTGGAGTCTCAAAGTACTAAAGGGTAACTGTTTTGAATCATTCGGCAAGATTTTAGACTCTGAACGCACCCGAACCATTGCATTCAAATCAATTGTTTGTTCACAACCGAACAGAGAGAATACTGAACCTTGTACTCTGACAGTGACGATATATGAAATCCAAGGGACAGTATGAAAATCGTTTCGTCAAATTTTGCCTACCATAAAGCAATCTTAGACGCGAATGTGTACTACTTTGTTTTTTTTAAATTATATTCGGTAAGCATTGAAAAAAATGGTTATTCCAGTTTCTGACCAACTGCTACTCAATTACAATCCACCTAAAAAACTTAACTTCACGCTTCTAAAATGTTCAATCACCTTGAATAGATGATGTTTTGATAAACTCACGTTTGCGAGAAAGGAACTAACACAGTTAATCAAAGTAGAAAGAAGACAGATGCTGCGAGCTATTCACATTTCGTATTACTCTAATCAGTCAAATACGCAAACCAGTGTACCATTTATAGGACACTTGACTGGAAAGCCTGATAGATGGGCATAAGCATAAACGTTCGGAAAATACTAGACACGAACTTCTGAAGTCATCTTCATGGATGATGAACTGATTGGGTGGATTACATAACCTGATAAGCAGCGTCTTATTGAATACTAATTGTTTCACGTTGTGGTTAAACAATGCCGGCTTGAAAGACACTACCGGACGGATTTTGTGTCGGCTATCCAAAATGATGAATCTGGATTTTGGCTTTGTTGCTCATCACACGAAATCTTGCGTTGTCATCTTTATGAGTCCTTTGGGAACGTGTTTAGATTTTCGTTATGAAAGCGTCTGGTTCGTTCTGCTAATATACGTGTCATTGCAACGGCATGTGAACATAGAAATGACATGCGGGCGAAAATTTTCCCGAGGCCACCTTCAGGGTGTACCATGAAAGGTTGAATTTGTCCAGCTGGGAACGCACAAAGTTGGTCTGAGTCTGTGACTTAGTATACTCATAAGGTGGTTACCGTCATAGGTCAGTCTAGGGTAAACTAATTTCTTTGGGGGCTCCATCTACTACATAGCTTATGGGCCTATTACGGGTGTGGTTTATACGCGTCGGTCCTACTATCATCTTGTTATTAGTTCTTTGGTATCAAATAGATTCAGTTTACCGATAGGGAACACACTTCCCGCGGCATACTGTATGATTCTAAACGACAGATGCCCAAATATGATCGATCAACCCCATTCAGTAGATAGTCTGTTCTAGGTAAGTGTACGTGGGTCGTGAACAACTCCTTTGATGGTATAATAGATTTGTGACATTGGTTCGCTGGTATTTTCTCTGTCAAGGGCAAGTCAATTAACCTCAATCTTTAGACAGGACCTTGAACCGTTGATGAACGCACATCATATGACCCTCAGCCGTGGTCGAACACCGTAGTACCATCAACAATCCTACTGGACCCAATATCCCAAACGGCACATGGGTTGATTAAAATCTCTCTGGCTTGCAAATTGGATGAACCAAACACCAACCTAGACAGTTAGCATTGTATTGTTCAGGTCAAATTGTTCATTTTTCTTAAGAGTCGAAAATGTCATTAGCAAGAAAAGTTTTGGGCAAATCAGTTTTTTACAAGACTATTGGATTGAAGTGTAGATAATTGCTATCCAAACTAGTCATGTGATACTTATCTTTAGCAAGCCGCGTTATTTCTAGAAAATTACTCATCTAGCATTAAGGAAGTTTGGAACATCACGAAATTGTCGTATTGATGCTATCTTATTCCCGTTTGCCGGGATCACCAATTTAACTATTAACCTTTTCAATCCTTTCACGACAAACGAAACTGAGGTTTGACGTGTGCCAGTTTGAGCACTGCCAGCTAGTCGATGAACCACAGGAAAATCTCTGGAATTAAGACGTGTATGATCCGTCAGTGGAATTACTTTGCATTCATGATGTCTTGACAACAATACGTGCAAGTATTCTAGGTCTGTTTTTACAAGGCTAAAGCCAGTTATATGGGTACGCAAGGAAAGAGAACGTGTTGATAGTGGACAATGGTACAGGTGTTTTCCCAGTTTTGTTTCTGCAATGAAATTGTGTTCATTGTATTTCATCATTCATGTGAGAAAACAATGAAAAACCCTGAGTCATTTTATACTGTCTATTCGAAATTGGAATTCAAAAAGTGTTTGTGATTGCAAGTAACTATCGGAGTAGATTAAGGGAACACGGTTTTGGGATAGTCAGGCAAACAAAAATCGAATTTGAAAAATAAAGTTTCTCACTTACTCAGTCACCCATTTACTCACTCACTCACCATTCAGTATTTCACACAGTCTTTCGCAACTCATACCCACTCAGCAATCCACCGAGTCTGTTATTCAGACAAAAACACGCACACAAGCGAACGCTGCTAGTGTTCTGCCATTCAGCAATCCCTGGAAAAGCCTATCGACAGATCCTTCGTTGGAAGATGGCAGCAAACGATTTCACCTTCCGAGTGCACAGCAAAAACTAGCCACAAAGATTTCCGGGACCATTTATGTGGTTTGACTTCCCTGACGTAATCATCAACTTTTGGTAACCTAGATATTCCAAATCACGCGGAAGGCTATTTTCCCCAAGATATTGCAAGCCTGTAGCATGTAACTGCTTTCGTGAATACCAACTAGAGGATTCGACTAATTCAGGCAGTTTCAATACACTGAGGCGATGTCCGTCCACCTCGGCATAAAAGGCCGCAGCCTACTTCGTCGCTTGCCTACAAAACAGCACTAAAATCCGAAGCCTATGATTTGTATCACTCAATCCATACTCGGACTGGTGAATGGTCACCCTGTATTCTAAATGGGTTCCAAGCACCATCGTATGGTAGTTAAATAGGCAAAAAATTGTAGACTAATGTATCAGCGAAACACTAATGAGAGTCGTTAGCCCACTACTGTACACACGCAAAGAATTCAACGTTGCCACTTGCTATCCGGCTGCAAGTAAGTCTACCTGTGCATAGCATCAGATAAGGAAGTTGTGTAAAACTATCGTTTGTGTGAACGAGTGACCAAAGCTACCTGCTCGTAAATTTTTTATTGAGCACGTGATTATGTCAAAAAGTCGCCGATTGCAAAGGCTTAATGTAAGGCCGGTTGCCGTCGGTGGTGTGAGATGAATGAAGACGCAGTCTAAGCTATTGATACAAGGAATACATGAACCCGTCCATCGGAATTCGGCATGGGCAAAAGGCGAGGCAAGTTCAGTGCAAAGAACCCAGACAGTAAGATAAACAACACGACTCTAATGTTGAATGGGATAACGCAAGCATGAATTACGAGTAACTTGTTCGTCAACTTGTTTTTGATTATCTATCACAGTGTAGTGTGAATGTCGTTGGTAGCGACTTGTTGTCGACCTTCCAAGCTTAGTTACACACAAAATGCTGAAACCGAGAGGGCTGGTTACAGCCCAAAAACAATGATTAATCGTCTCCTGGCTGAAATATTCATATAAAACATTGACCTACTACCTACGCTTCAAGTAGTCAAATTGTAAATCTAAAGGTTTGCGATTGGACACCATGTTTGGCCTGTCACACGAGAGGTCGCGTCGTTTCTCATCCAGCACACCAGTGATAAGTTCAACAATTTGAGAACACAATCAATCGACACGAATCTTCGTCTGTTTGGCGAAAGTGAATGACATAATTTTAATATCCAAGATGTTGTAATTCGCAAATTACGAAATCTACGAACATTGAAATTAATGTCATTGGTAATAAAAACGAATAGATGAATTTTGACACACTCCTTGTATCATTCGCTCCTGATATTTACAAAGTGAATTGCCATTTACGTAATCCTTCGGGGCCTAGCGGTTGCAAAATTCGAATTTGGATCTGAATTGTTATCATAAGCCTGAATGACCGTCTCAGGTAAAGAGATGATCTTAGTGGGGTTTTTGATCACTGGATCGCTGTGAGTGGCGAGTCAGTGGTGCATGGGAAGATAGACCAAAACAACAGCCTGTTGAATTCATTATTTAGAAGTGATATTTTCCTAAATGCTTTCTGTTGATAAGTGGACTGATTCATCCTAGGTAAACGACCGGTATTTCGCTTTGATGTCAATGTGATTGGAAATTGTCTACCTATCGATTGTACCGGTGAACAAATTTGTCGATAAACTTTTCTGAGGTGGCTATTGGTCGGTTTATTATCTTATAAGAATGGACCTCGCCTCGGGGTTAACCGGATCGTGCGGTTTTCTGCAATATTTTGGAACGACACTCCGTACTAAATAAGAGAGATATGTTTCGTACCCATGAGCTAATGAATCTTCCTGTGGCTCAGACAGCATATTTGCACGTTTAGTTAGACCTTTTTCAAAGAACCGGACGAAGAACGGCTGCAGACGGATTTGTTTACAAACTGATAATAAGCCCATTGATATCGTCTGTGGGAAAGTGGAGAAAGACTGTTTGACGCTGCTTCGAAGTTGTCTGTCGAACTTCGGTAATAGTCATTTGGAAATAACGCTAATGCAAACTAAATCCCCAAAAACAAAACGTCTCTTATTCAGAAAAAGACTTCTTACTTACTATGAGTTTGAATACGAGTTTGAGAACTTGCGCTATCACCCGTACCGCTGGCTTTTTTTGGGAACTATTTCGCGGTTCACCTCACGTGTTGCTCGGTTCGTGACTTAAGTGATCTTACCATACTGACCGACAGTTGAGATTAATTCGTTGTCACCTGTCTTGTCTGGTTAGTTTATCGTACATTTCATCGCCGATCGTATAGTCAGGGTCAACTATTTCACCATAGCTAGCAAACAATGGTACGATACGATAAGCGAGTATAAAACTTAATGATCAATTGTTTAATCTAGTTCCGCTCAGGCTTGCCTAAAGTGAGAACTGCGCTGGGTTCATCGTCGACACATGTTGACTGACGGAAACAAAATATTCTCACTGTCATCTAAACATGGACATATTGGTGATTCATTGAGCAACTAATCTGACTGTAGAATTCCAGTGGCTGAAGAAATCGTAGGATCGTATATATGCGAGGCTAATGTTACACAAATGGGATACGACGATGGATGGACATTTGCACCAAAGTCCATTTGATTAGAGTTTACTTTCATGAACCGCCAAGGTTTGCGGTGTGGTTCACATAACTGTGAGAGGTAAGTGCAGACTTACTAATCACGCACTTTTATATCTCCTCCTTCTTTACGTCACTTTCACTCTGTTTCTGTCTGCCGGAAGATATTGACTTCCCTAAGACTCTGAAGTGATGCCTAAGAAATTATATAATATATATATATATATATGTATTAGAGTTAGGAAGGCGTACAGTGAGGCAATACGTTTATCTTGACGTCTCGATCCAAACTAGGACTCGTTGTCAAACGCGAATGAGTGCTACATATATATATAATATTGCATCAAAAAATGGAACATGGAGAGGATACGTGTGTCGAAATCGTCGTAATTGAGAACTTCATGCAAAGATCGAAATACTGACCCTGGTGTTATATCCGCTACACAAGTGTGACTGCATTTTCACTGTCATAAGACCTTCGAATTTGAATCGGAACACGACTGAGCAACTTCGATCTACATTGACAGTCAATTCATTGTAAACTTTTCTCAGTTGGTAAACGAAATACCTTGTTGCAGTCATTTTTTTGATTGATTTTGCTCAGCACGATTGTGATGTACAAATCGGCCATTACGAGCAGTGACCATATGTCCCTCTTGTGAAGTTTAGCTTTAATTAACTGACGACAAAATTATCCATGAATTGTCTACGTGGTCCGTAGGCGGACTTACACTTCGAACACACTCATCCTGGTTCAAATGGGATCGAAATGACAAATGTAACTTACCTACTCTCAGGAGAACGGCTTCGAAATAGCACGAGAAGTGCAGTGTTGTGCAGGATGGAAAGTACGAAAGATGACGCGGCGATCCGGAATCAAACTGACGGTCGTCGCCGTATTGTATCTCTCTTTCTCTCGCTGAACTGGTGCGTCTTGTACACAGTCCATCCATAACCGATTGTTTTGTGAGGATGCAGTTTGTGAGCGGTTCGTTTTGCTGATCATGCCTGATAGAATAAGCAAAGAAAAAAGCAAGTTATTCTCAGAGTCTACGCTGGAGAGAGACAGCGAGAGCGAGAGAGAGCACTGGCGTGATGTTCATAGAGTTCACTTTTGTCTAACTGCGAACCACAAATGAAGTCTAGGACTGAATTTGAGTTTCAGAGGCATCTCATGGCTGTCGGAGTTTGTGTCACACCGGCAGTATAGACGGAACTGATGGCTTCTTCTAACTGTTCCTGTTCGGCAGCAAGCTAGGTGGGGCTAAAAGCAACACATTTTGAATGTTAAATAGTGCAGAACAATTGTAAGAAACTTTGGGCAAATGATAAACACCCAAGATAGAATCCGCCACTATTGGGATAAACTCAGGAAGATGAAAAACTAGTTCGTTCGTTAGGTCTCCAATGGGATCCGGCGACGCGAAAAATTTGTCTTTGGAAAAGAGTAGTTTGGTCGCTTTGAAAAATTTCTTTGGTTTGCGCTTGAATCTCCTGTGCGTGATCTAACGCTAGTCGCTCAACATTTCCGTCCATTTTTAATTCCTTTGTTATTTAAACAAAACTAGAAATTCTGTTCACGAATGAAACTGTGGTCAGCAGAGCGCCATCAGGCGGGACAGTAGACCTGCGGTGGAAGGATTCGACCGAGCTACTTTCCATCCCAAAAGCCTTTGACTTACCCGTATGCTCATTGTCGGTTCGACTGTTTGGTAAATGCTTTTCGTTTATGATCCCATTCAACCTTCGAGGCAATGTTTGCTACATGTTAGTACATGTAATTTAATTTTTGAACTGAATAGCAAAAGTACTAATTTGTCAGTCCAAACGGTCAGTATCTTCAGACGCACAATTTTGAAGCTCACTTTTGACGGAAAATTCCGTGTCGTTTAATCGCTAAATACTCGAGGATGTATCTTGCTGATTTGACGAAGCACTTCGTGGATGAGTATGGGATGAAGCAACTCAGATTACGTAGCTAACTTGCAGATGACTGAAGATTTTCCCAACGCTGTTAAACGTTCTGTAGTTCCCTGAAGATCACCAACGATGATCTGTTTTCGTTTGAGCAGTCGGTCCAACTCTTGAAAGTTAATCTTCAAAGACCATCACTATTTCCTTTGGTAAAGTAGTAGTTGGTCACACCACGTGAAAAAGCCCGCTGGATAGGTTCGGATGCAAGTATGACAAACTGATTTTGTGGAACCTCTACACTAGAGCTTATTCATAGGGCTGCAGCCACGGCTTTGCGATCGAATGCCTGTTTTCCCCGTACATCCACATTTGGCTTCCTGAGACTTCACAATTTCACTGCCACAAAACAGGTTCTTTTGGGTCATGTTTGAAATCGCCGAGCTTGATTCAAATCCTGATGATCGATCCCTTGGAGAGATGGACGAAACGAGTAGGTTCCAGAGCATTTAGCGCTGGCTGTAATAATTATAGTGATTACTACTTTCTCTGATATGATAACCACCAGTGTGACCGGTGCGTAACGTGATTTGATGCATGCATTATGTCGCACCTCAGGAAAACTCAATACTAAACGCGGTTATAAAAACATAAGAGATGATAAAATGGGAAGAACCAATCGCAAACCACACCAAAAATAGAGGAACTTGCGCGAAAAGTTCAAGAAAATATGAAAACAGGATGAAGGAAGAAGACGAATACGAATACGGGGATTTATATGCAATGATACACCTGATTGTGTTCAAATAGTTTTATTCTATGCACAAATGGTGGCCTTCAGCGAATAGTCCATTTTATTCCGCATTTAGTCTTCTCTTTGGATGCAAGATTACCATGGTTGGTGGTTTTGCTGTCATGGACTTTCTTATCTCTACTTTTATTGGACTTAGACCGAATGACTACTTAAATGTTCTAGGTAGATTCACCATGAATATCACTACCCTCTCTCTGCCTCTTCCCACTAACCCGATTGACTTGTAACTCATATTTCTGTCTCCAGGTACATTCTGGTATTACACCGATATCCATTTGGACGTGAATAATAAGGTATTAAACACTAGCGGTCTATGGGGTACGTACAAAGATGACACGAGCCCTCTGGTCGCATTCACGGGGATTGAGAAGGGGAATGATGAAGGCTATGCAGAAAATAAACCGGATTTTGTTATCCTCGGCGGGTAAGTTGTGCGAATCGAGAGGATGAATTCATTTCCCGATCAATCCGATCGGTCTTGATGCCTTTACCGTCAATGATGCGATCACTTTTATTGGAACTTGTCGTCCAACTCGTTTGTGATAAGAAACCGCGAGAAATCCTCCCAGTACGGTTGCGATTCCAGAACTGTACCCTTGAGTAAATTGGTGTTCGGAAATTTTTCCGGTAATAGTTCGAATGTACAGTCCGGGGACACAAAAGCATCCACAAAAACAATCGCACTTTCTGTGTATTTTTTATTTGCTCATCCATATGGAACTTTTCCAAACATAGATCATTCCTAACCAGTAGTGACCATAAAAAGCGGCAAAGTAAATCACGGATTTGGTGACATTGTAAAAGGAAACTATTTCCGTGGAAATACACAGAGTTCTGACTGATATTTAAAAGTTTCTGCATTCTCACTTAACGGTTCACAACCGAAGACTTAGCGAGAGTAATTATAGCAGATTTTTGCGAAGAAAAATGGGCAATGAAAAGACTTTGGGTTCTGGAACACAGAGAGCTTTTTGTCAGTTCATCATCACCTGGGAGGATAGGGTAATCACTCTATTCAAAATAATCGTTTTGCAAACTTTCAGGAGAAAACATGGTCGAGACGCCGTAAGTATCCTAGAAAATAATACTAGAAATTTTTTAACGATTATAGCAATAATCAGCTCTGCAACAGATGGGACCCTTCATAGACGGGTTAGCTCCACTGACGCATGCAATCCTCGGCACGGACAGCAGCCCTCTTGCCCAAAACTGAGCAAACCGTATCCGTAAGTTTCGACCGTGCTCGCCATACTCGCTGACTTTGTCATCCTGGCTCCAGGGCCGTTCCTTACCGATGGTCAATAAGCTCAGGGCCTGTGTTGATCAAACCCCGATTGATCCAGTTGTGACTTTGCGTGAGCATATAAGTCCTGACATACACTGGCCTTTCGGGCAGCACATGCGACAGGTCGCAGCGATGTGATCATTGGAGACACGGCTTTAAAGTTACGTGTCGAAATGCCTTTTCATGAGTAGTGGAAATCTCATTAGAGTGGGTCTATTGTGGGTTTGAATTACATCGTGACCTTTCAGCGTTAAACAGCAATGCATGCTTCATTGACCGCTGTCTTTTCCCCAAGGTTACATATTTTTATTAAAAAAATGAATATCCAAGGGGAACAGCAGGTGAACATATGTAGTTTGGAAATGATAAAACGCTGTAGTAGCCAACACACGGAACATAGTCTATTTGTATAAACGCGCTCTTTCAATCATTCTGATTCGATAAAAAATGACAAAACGATCGCCATTGTTTGTGGTTCGATGACATGTCCTTCAATGTCTCCAGCCAACTAGTTGACGGGTCTTTCGGACCCCAACCACGAAGACGTGGGACACCTACTGTACCGAAGTTCGCTGTACATTTTCTCATCCCACGTTGCCACGTCATCTTTTGGCCTCCACATGGCTTCTTCCATTCCTTAGAAGGAACACAAAATAGGGCGCGATATGGTAGACGAGTGTTCGTCATACGCAACACGTGACCCAACCAGTTTAGTCTACTACGTTACATACGCTGAAACAAGGTATT
Source organism: Fasciolopsis buskii (assembly GCA_008360955.1). Taxonomy (NCBI): domain Eukaryota; kingdom Metazoa; phylum Platyhelminthes; class Trematoda; order Plagiorchiida; family Fasciolidae; genus Fasciolopsis; species Fasciolopsis buskii. Next base: position 131,073 of record LUCM01009894.1, on the reverse strand, counting down.
CTCAGAAGTGGCACCCCAATACCAGATTCCTGACCTCAATATTACTCACACGGTCACTCCATCCAATCTTAGCAATGCTCCATAGATAACGGTGATCGAAAACCTCCAAGCGACGAACATATCCGACTCGCATACTCCATGTCTGTCAACCACACAGCAGAACTGGTAGCACTTCGGCACAGCACATACGGCATTTCAAATTCAGTGAAATATCAGACCGACGCCACGAGTGCTTCATCCCAGCGCACTTTGCTCGAAGCTTGGATATAGGAATGTTTAACTCTACGGCCGAAATACCGCAGTTCGACACGCGGTTACTAAGGTTAATGAAACGGTCCACAATCATTAGTTCACTCTCCATCCAGTATGAAGTTTGGTACTACTGTTTTGTCCGGTCGTGTAACAGCACTTTGCACTTTGAAGGTGCAAAGCATATGCCCAACCCAGCTACAGAGCTCAAAATTCTGTCTGCTGCACGTTGTGCTTGGTCCGCGGATTCCAACATGGACACGAAGTAATCTGCGCAGTTTAGATGACACAGTCTCCCTCCATTTCTCAGTTCGACTTCTGCATCCTCAGGACCTCCTTTAACATCTTCCAGCCCTTCGTCCATGACGAAGTTGAACAAGAATGGACAGGTGGGACGCTCTTGTTAAACACCACTTCTCGTTTCGAATGAACCTGTTGGGTAACCGTATAACATCATGCGACCACAGGTGTGCGAGTACAACGCTGACAACAGGTTAACGAACTTTGCTGAAATACGATTCCCGTAGGAGGCACTGAATGGGGCTGTACGATGCACTCAGTCGAACGCGCCTTTCAAGTCCATAAAGAGTTTGATTGTAGCACGGTGGTGCGCAACTGCCGATGAGTGAGTATCTGGTCGATGCAAACTCAACCTGGACGAAATCCTGCCTGCTATTCGCGGATGTTACTCTCGCGAATCGGTGTCAGATAGGGCAGCATTATCGAAGCTAACACCTTAGTAGTTATCGGAATTAAACTAATCCCACGATGATTGCTACAGTCATTCCGTGTGCCCTTCTTGAAGATGGGTATAGTCAGTGACTGATCCCCCGACAATGGAATACTTTCATCGTTCCAAGTAACACGAATCAAGGAGATAAGTGATATCGTCAGAGCTTCTCCACCAAATTTGAAAAGAACTAGGGGAAGTTCGTTGGAATCGGCCGATTTTCCCCTCTTTAGAAGTCGAATATTCTAGTCTACCTCCAATTCCGATGGGGGTCAGGAGACACCTACTAAGGATTTGTAGCTGCAGCCGCCGGCCTAACTATGCTGGCGTGCGGCCAGCTAAACTGATCCTTGAATCGCTCAGTTCAACAGTCCAGTCTTTGAGAAACAACAGTGTGACGAACATGCTGGTTTTCAGTTATTCGTAATCATGCCAATACATAACATTATTTATGATTTACTGCAAATAAGAAGGGGATGATAGGTTACAGTTCTATTAGTCAACATAGGTCCACTGTTGTGTGTGTGCGTGTGCATTGCGGATCAGGAATAACCTAAGCAGTACTGGACCTTTCTGAGAAGGAACCGATTCGCAGTCACTCGCGTCTCTTTACGTCGTCAGGCTCTCAAGGAGCAAGATGCCTTATCCAACCGAATAAGTGAATTGGAACGGAACCTTCCTAAATGTTGACAAGTGCTCGGCAGACTGATGAAGGAAGAGAAACGGACATTCACATCATACACTACACAGAAAAGATGAAGTCATTACTAGGCAACTTATCGAAGTTCACGTTTAACACAATCGAAAATGATAAGACGACGCAGACAGAATAATCGATTTCCAAAAAATTACGGTTATTGAAACAGAAGGGATCATAGATGCAACTACGTTTGAACGGATGCGATCAACCGGGACGATTATTCCGAGACTATACGGGCTGCCGAAGGTACACAAGGAAGGACGGCCTTTGAGACCTATCCTAGACATGAGCAACTCGCCTTATCACACGACAGCGAAGTGGTTAACTGGATCCCTGGAGCCGTTGAGGTTAGCAATTGCAAAATACAGCTTATGGGACACCTTCGATTTCCTGGAAATCATCAGAAAGTTGGATCTTTCGGAAAGCGAATATTCTTACTTGATGTTACCTCACTGTTCACAAGTGTACCGATCAGTGATACAATTGATTACCTATGCGAATCCATTCTTGGGAACAATATCGACTTAGGTGTTCCAGTGGATGAACTGGGACAACTCCTTTTCAAGTGCACAAAAAATGTCCAGTTCAAATTTAATGGGGAGGTTTATCGTCAGAAAGATGGGGTGGCAATGGGATTACCTCCGGGGCCTCTATTCGCCGACGTCTTTGTGGCAAAATTAGAAAATGCCCTATTACAACCATTGATCGGACAGTTCACACTGTACAAACGTTACGTAGACGATATTATTTGCGTTGTAGTCGAGAATATTGATATTACACACACGCTGTACAAATTCAACAATACCCATCGGAATGTCCAGTTCATTCTTTAAAAGGAGGAAAACGACGAGATAGCATACTTGGATGTTTGCCTAGGTCGTCCAGTGAATGGCTCCGTACGGCTGTCCGTACATAGGAAAGCTACTTGGAACAGACAGTATATTCATTTCAGCAGTTTTGCGCTGCTTAAAGTAAAACGAAATCTTATACATTGCCTAGTCAATGGGGCACGGAAAATCTGTGCTGAAGATACTATAGAGGAGGAGCTTCTTTTCGTACGGAATGTTTTGGGAGAACTGCACTCCTGAACGTTTCATTGAGAAAACCTTGGGACAGTCTGAAGAAAGACACGAAAAAGCAACTGTAGAAAAGAGAGCCCTGTAGATCAGTTTGCCCTCTAAGGGTGACACTTCAGCGGATGTCATCTATCACAGGTTGTTCGGAGCTGTCGACAAATCGTTCCACGCAGCAAAACTGCAAATCTTGTTTATATCAAAGTCACTCGTGCAGTCAAGCCTAAAGACAGTGTGCCGGATTCTATAGCCTCATTCTGTGCATACTCATTCACCTGCTCCTGTGGAGCAGCGTACATTGGCCGTACATTCAGACATCTATCCGAAAGGGTTCGTGAACACCGCCCGGCTTGGTTAAACAGAGGCAGATTAAAACTATCACCAGTGCTGTGTTCACATTTCGTTGATTCCAGCCACGTGGTGAATGTTGTTGAAGCGTTCAGAATAATCTACAAAGTCCGGAGTAGGTTATCATAACTGGTGAAGTCCCGGGTCTTGTCTACAGCTGAGGCCGTATGCATTCGTCGTCTACTATCCCCTGTCGTGTCCCCAAAAACCAGTTTGTGCAAACATTGAAGCTCCCGTGGCCCACTCGGCACCCCCGAAAATCTACCGAATCCCTTTCAGACCTGGGTCATGGGTTTGAACCGCATCCGCCCAACCTGTAATTTCGACCACCATCCGTTTCACACACACACACACGCACGCACGTGCACAACAGTGAACTTATTTTGATTACTAGAACTGTAACCTATCATTCCCTTCTTATTTGCAGTAAATCATAAATAATGTTATGTATTGGCATGATTATGAATAACTGGAAACTAGCTTGCTCGTCACACTGTCTTTTCTCAATGTGCTCTGTGGGATTATTCGGAATGCTGAAACAAGTCCAGTTTTTGTTGTCTATCATGGATGAGCTTTTCATTTCTATCACACGATTTCACTAACCGAATTCCGCCGTTCGCCGGTGTCACGTTTAGGCTAAATAAGTCATTGTCTGTTGTCTGAAGCGATCGCTAGCTCCACCAACACCAGTTTTCGCGGTCTTCCCTAAGACTCATGGTCAATTTGCACTGGAGTTGTCAATGCCGCTCATTCACCTCCTTGCATTTAGGGAGCTCCACTAGGTCCATGGACCGTTTTGAGATCCAGTATGTCTGAAGAACACAAGATATAGGACCACAGACGAAATCTGGTATTAAAAATGTTGCCTGCTTGATTTGATCCTAGCGCTCATCTACATTGCTGCCCGTCGAGGTTCGTATGGTAGTTTCTCCTCTTAGCCTATGGTGACAGCCGAATCAGGTAAGCTTTCGACGGCCACTCGGGTTTGTTGCCTGCGTCGATGGTCATTAAGCTGAGGTAAAAAATCGCACCAAAACTAACGAGTCGATGTACGCGGTCCAATGAGACCTACAGTTCTGGACACAACCGCGCTAACGGTAGCTAACTGCGATGTGGTCGACTTGATTCAGACTATCCGTCGAGTTAGAGTGCCATGTCGCTGTGTAACGTGAACTGCGGCGGAAGATTGAGCTGGGCATTAACAAATGAGCGCTCGTACAAAATTCAAGAAGCCATTCTCTATTATCTGTTCGGTGATTAGGCAACGCGCATCGCTCACCTAAATGGGCCTCCGATGCACTCAGGTCTCCAACTTGTGCATTTAAGTCACCTGCTACCACTACAATGTCAGAGCGTTTGCTCTTCCGAACAAGAGTGACGAGGTCATCGTAAAACCCGTCTTTCTCCATGTCAGTGCTGTAGTCTGTAGGAGCGTATGCGGAGATGACAAATAAACTGCGATTAACACCACTATCCTTCCGGACGCCCACTGATCCCTGCATTCTCATGGCACAACGACTGTTAACTGGGATCCAGTCTAGAAGGGCGGCTTCAGCCTTCTCAATCAAGACTATTCCTACACCACGTTGACCCACAGCTTGAGCTGCTTCGTCTCCTGAAGTGCGAAGAAAATATCTTGACGAGACGTTTGGCGCAGTCAGTTGAATTTCTCTACTCGAATCCTGAATTCGTGTTTCACTCACGCAGCAGGCATCAATGGAAAGTGAGTCCACTGTCAGAGCCAAACATGCCTGTTTGCCAGCCTACAGGAGACTTTACACACTGAAGGAGCCGAGATTTAGGGGCTGACAACGCTTTAGAAAATGTGAGCTAAAAGACTGGAAATCACTTACTACTCTGTTTGACAATGAACCATTGCGAGTATCGGGCGTGTTATCAGTAAAGATACTATGGGTAGGCAGATCGGGCAAAAAGGTTGGGCTGGAGACAGAAAAGACAGGTTGAATAAATGAGATTTAATCAAATCTATTTCGGAACTTACAAAACAGAATTTTTCTGGTCGGTTAGCGTGATCTTTACTTGTAGTAATCCGGGAGATGCAATCCACGAAAACTAGTCTGGTATGATTGTGATTTGAGTAGATTATTCTGTAGGATATTCGCGAAGGCCGTCAGCGGTCTGTTTAAAGTCATCATCATACTGTTTAGTTTTATCAGTATTTGGATGAATTATTATTTTTCCTTCAAAAGTACTGTCATATTTGCTCGCAGATTTTACTGATTAATCAATTTTTCGAATCCGAATTTTCCTGGGTTTCTCTCCGCAGTGGCTCGGGACCCACGAAGCAAAACTTGGAAGACACTGATGTGATGAATAGTATACAATTTATCATGCATCATTTGAAGAATGCTTTCGACCCGGTGGACGTTCCTCTGTTTCCCGTGTTCGGCCGATTTGATTCTGTTCCCCTCGGAGTGAAGCCGTTTCCATTTCTCACCTATTGGTGCTCAGAATTGGCTTTCGGAAAACAATTGTGGCGTGAATGGATAGAAGCGGCTGCAAGGACCGTTTCTGCAGAGAGTGATTTGCCAATGCCAGCTTTTATTCAAGGTGAAGTGGTCAAAAACACTTTGATTTTCCATCAAATCTATCCGATACGGAAAATGCATTAAAATTTAAGAGGACAGAGCACGGAATATCATTGGTAACTTATAGTCCTATGAGTCATCCTGGGGAATCGTCTCGTTTGATATCATGCAGCTGCTGGTTGATTGGCTTGATCACTTAGCTCGCTACTCTATCCGTCCGATCCACAGCTCACCATCCTGTCTTACATGACTATATATATATGCATGTATATACGTATATATATATATATATATATATAAATATATATATATATATATACTCCAGGCCTGACTTGGATTCTGAGCAAGCTGGGCTATCTGTTGCACATGTGGTAATGAAGACCACTATAGTCTGATCTAGGGGACATCGTACGCGGCGTTGGTCAAACTGATTGGGTCGTGGCGTTTGGATATGGAATTTGTGGGTTCGAATCCTCTAGCTGTCGGTCGATTTTCGCAAATGACAGCCCTCTGTTGAGCACGTCCCCCTTCCTTAAAAATGATGTACACTGATAAATCATTATTAGAAGTAGAAAAATAAAGTGATAAATAGTTCAATCTCGTCGTCTTGAGTATTTGGTAACCGAGGGGTGACTCAACATCCGCGAGTAGCCGAAGTGTGATAAGGCGCACCAACGAGTTCACATTCGACCCCAGCTACGTAACCCGTGGAATCGTTGCATTGTCTTACAGGATCAGTTAAGGGGAAGCAAAGTCAGCAAGTACAAATACCTCGGCGAAAGTTTGCAACTTACATTAGAAATCTGGTATGCATTTGGGAAACGGTTAAACAGTCTTCAGTTTGCTGTGGTCTGTTTGGGCTACTTCACGTCCGTAACAATATTTAAAAAAAACCCGCACATTATGGAACAGTTTCAACCATTGTATTTTCATCTCGTGACAAGTCTAAATTAGAATGATATTTCCACTATAAACGGGAAGTTCGGATAGACACTAGCAACGCTCACTAAGCACAAATCAACGACCGGGCACAAATTTGCTCTTCAACTTCTTCGTTATTGAAGCTGCATTCTTGTTCATTGTGAGCCAGACGTGTCAGGTCGTTTGCTATTTTAAACCTAGAGTGTTTTGTTGTTGCTTTCGTTAACGTGAACTCGCTGTTTTGAGTCATTTCGATTCTGATGCATTGTTGTTACCGGTGATGCTAATTTCTCACACATGTAGTGTTTCTTTTATCTTTTACTTCCCTTATTAATGAAATAACAATGTACATCAATTTTTAGGAAGGGAGTCGCGGCCAACAGAGGACTGCCAAGTGGGGAAGTTGACCGGCGGTGGGAGGACTCGAACTCGCGACCTCCACGTCCAAACGCCACGACCTTATCCGTTCGGCCACCGCCGGCCGGTAGTGAAAAAGTAACTAGACTCCAGGTTCCCGCCTTATTCATAAGGCCCCATCAGTAATTCTGTGATCACTGCGGGGTTTGGGAGTAGCCATGCACCTTTTTCCATCGGCGAAACATTGATGGACTTCGCTCAAGTAAGCTCCCTCCCTATAAGTGACTGAGTCAGAAACTTCACGTGGGATGAAATGGCTTTACGATATGGAAGAGTCAGCGGAAAGGCTGCTATACCGCAGTCAGATGCAACTAAACAATAACCAGTGGTCAGTTGCTGATGACAAGGAGCTGCCAAAAGAAGAGTACATTTCATATTATAAGTAATTTTAACGATTTGTTGTATTTTAGACTAGATCAACAGAAATGCAATTAGTCATTGAGACTCTCGCTATTACTACTACTAAGATCAATAATATTGGTATAATTTATCCATGCAGTTGACTGGGATGAACTTATCGAGCTTGAACAATTCATTTAAACAAATGCGAATACAGATCACCACCGTCCTCACTATCGAACCCAGAGTGCTATGGGGTAGTTTACTGGTGTTGATTCTTGTAGAAAGCTGGTATAAAGGATTCTAATACAGATGATTACGGTCGTTACTTGGTATATCTGGACCTGACCGGCGTACTGGTTTCAATCACGAAAAATCCTGTCTGTCCCTGTATCTGTCTGTCTTTTGCTTCCATTGTCCGGTTTTTTTAATTCTTTTGATTATTCCATGTCGCTTTCGTTCCTTCTTGTGACCTTCGGGCAACCTTTCTGGATTGCTTTTACTTGGGACTTTAAAATATCATTCTAAATTCTTCCTTTGCTTGGGCGTTACATATCACTAATATCATATCGTGCGCAGCCTATCCATATTTCATCACGTCAACAGAATCAAATCAGAACTGGATGAACTAATGACGAATTATTTGTGAATGTGTAATTTTTTGTCGAGTTACGGAAGTCTAAGGTTAATCGGCTGTTCCGTCTGGACATTACTCCGGTGTTAGAATCTTCATACAATAATGTTTTCATTCTATTGCTGATATTATTACCAGGTAGTAGTAGTAGTAGTAGTAGTAGTAGTAGTAGTAGTAGTAGTAGTAGTATTTGAAACTTTTAGATGGATCCCGCTCATAATGAAATGTTTGTCATGGAAGCAACTAGCCTAACGATAACAAAATTCTGTGAATTAAGAACAGAAAATAGTGAACAAGTTTGTTTCCGGCAATTTATTGACTTGTCAAATACGGTTACATGAACAATGTATACTAACCGTTTGTGAATAATATAGACTGAATGGGTGGTCTGAGGGAGGAATTAGGTAAAGCGTAGTTGGGAATAGGACTTAGTATTGTAGTTTCAAAATCCCAATAACCGCACACTGGGGAAACAGGAAGTGATTAGATTCCCATACCTGGTACTAATTAATTGTTTGCGGTTGTTTAGTCAGACTGCGCGTTGTACGTGATAGTGTAAAGCGGTGGTGTTGATTCTAGTCCATGATAGTTGAATCGATTTCATAAATCGCTTTGAAGACAGACTGATGGGCTATGAATTCAAACAATATAATTCACACAGTCTCCAAAAATCAATGAAGGAACATCTTTGATACAGAGCATTTTTTGACCGCGGGGTGTCAGAGTTCTGTGGGTGACTTTTAAAACATCATCATCCGCCTGATGCATCGAATCAACAAAACAAACTGGGATCACGCTAAAGTTAGATTTCTTGGTCCCGAAATCCAATCGCGTTGGCTTTTGCTCGTTGAGTGTATGGGAAAAACCACGTGCACTACAGTGTGTGTGTGTGAGAGAGAGAGAGAAAACAAATGAATAAAACACAAATTTGCCGTTGGATATTTTCCACCAATGACCTTTTCCAAACCATCAATTTGTTTTCAAAACCAGTTTGCGAATTCGCCTCGATAGCAACTGTGCAAGAAATAGAACCATCTTGCAAAAATTATTAGATTTATCAAGCAGGTGAATTACGTAAATGAAAACGGTCAAATGAGGCTCAGTGAGTATTAATGAAGAAAAAAAATCAAATTGATTCCTGTGTCCCAATCTTCGTTTGTTCCTCTGTCGAGACCAGAACAGAAATGATTCCTGGTGTTGAACACATTTCAATTGCCACTTTCTAAACCAATAATCTGATATATATTATTTGTAAACCATATAAAGACCACCTGTCACGCTTTATCCATTTAACCGCATTAGTCTTTAGCTTAAGCTTAAGCTTATGCTATTTTTGATGTCTAATGTTATGACAGTCATCTACAGCTCCGAATTTTGAACGGTTCTTTGTCCAAGCACGGTGCGAGCCACGACGTCGGATGTCGTGCACGTGTTTATGGGAAATGCATGCCATGGGAGTAAGTATTTCCATCACTGACAACAGCTACTCGGCAAGACCAGATTCATTCGGCGCCACGACAAGGGAGGCATGGCAGCAGAAAACGCCATGCAAAGCCAGTTGGGCATACGCAGACGATTCGAACGAGGAATTGTGACTGGGTCGACGACAACGAAGCGTCTTGTTAATAAGTGCTCGCGTACATTACGCGAAAGAGAACAGAGACGATCAAGCAATCATTGACGTTGGTTGTTCTTCGAGCGAACTGTTTACTCGTTCGTGAAGCCACAACATTAGCCGGATCATCTGAATCGTCATCTCCAGAATTTTATCAGCATTTTCGTCTGACAGCGTAACAACACCAAAGAACTACGTTTGTGATCCGTTGGTAACGTTTTTTCAAATGGGTTGAGCCAACTTTAGTATAAAGAACAGAATGCTATCAGAGTAGATACTACTTATAAGTATAATCTGGATGTGAGGACAGAATTCTCCCGAAAGCGCACGATCGGTTTCGCGGTTGTTGCTACTAGTCAGCTAGGTGCACCCAGTAGTCTTCCTTACATTCATATTTCAAATTGACGTATCTCTCCAGAATCTAATCCGCATCGTCAAGGGTACTCAGGAATGCAGATACTACTTGTAATTAGTATCTATTCTATCTTCATTTTACCTTCATTCCCAACTGACAAACAATTATCGAGAAAATAGCTGTAGTTCTTCTATGCGATTTTTAAGGAACACTTTCCGTGCGTATTCCCGATCGTGAAAAGTTGATTCTGATAGGACATACTAATTTCGACTGTACGCATACCTGACGACCGGCAATAACCGCTAAACCGGCCGTGTGCTTCGGGGTAAATTTTGTGCACTCATCCAGCTACTAAATACAATTTATTTGCTATTGAATACCTGTGATTATGTTGTTCCAAATGTTTGGATCTGAAAACTTCGGAATACCACAGAGTTCGATTGGAATGTTCCATTCAAGCTCCGTAAACTGTTTTCGTAGTACAGTGCCCCTTTTCATGAAATATGAGTCACCCAATGAGATGATGAGTTTAATCACTTTATTCCCTTGGAATTTTGAGCTGTATGTGCGAACATCTCGTGTTAAATTTGGAAAAAAGGAATTTAAGCTGGACAAATCTCAATTTCATTTGATTGTATGCAGCCTACCTTACTGTGCAACTGACCTCTTCGATAATGGACCCACAGATATTTCGACGACTTGGAGATCTCAATCATTGTCGCAAGGCCTGTCTAAAGGTGAACTTCATTGTGCAATATTCACTGTATGTTAAGTGCTAATCGCCGACATCTGGGACCTCCAAGCAGCAGTCCAAAATGCGTCCCCGATTGTGCAAGACGGGACGTGCATAACAAACTGGGAGGTGCGGCTCTTCAAATGAATCTGAGGAACTGAATAGTAATGTGTTAGACAGACTGATCCAAGGTACACGTTGCATAATGACAAATGCCCAACCCAAGCAAATCCAATCTTTCCGTTTTTCTTCTCAAGATCTGCTAACTGTTTTCATTCCACTTGATATTACGTCAGTTGGTTGTGATGATTCGTTAAATTTATAACCTGAACTGCAGTGCAGTACAGTGAAGGGTGTCAGAAAGTATTGGTCTGGGGTCATTAATTCATATTACAAGCTACTATGTCTAACGTGAATCGACTTACAAAGTTTGATGACGTGTACAACTTGACAAACATCTATTAATATAATTGGACGAAACTCGCTGGGCCGGCGGTGGCCGAACGGATAAAGTCGTGGAGTTTGGACATAAAGGTCGCGTGGTCGAATCCTCCCACCGCCGGTCAACTTCCCCACTTGGCATCCCTATGCTGGCTGCGACCCCTTCGTGAGAATTGATGTACATTGTTGTTGCATTAAGAAAAACGTAAAAGATAAGAGATAACAAGATTATCTTCATCACCAACCTTGATCACTTCTGCTGCCCTCAGTGTCCAGTTAACTCTGGTCCCTAAAATGTTGGACGTATTATTCACCGGTTTCCTAATCAGCTATTTTTGATCGTTTTATTTTATCCCCGATTATTTTTTTTCTTTTTCAGGTTGTTTTTATTCGATGGTGTTAAGAAAAGATCCCAAAATCCTTCTAATTGGTCTGAACAGTCCTTTGTGGCAATCGCAGTATCTTGAATCCAGTGATCCAATGAATCAATTCGCATGGCTCGAGAAGAGCCTTCAATGGGCTCGCGATGAAAAAGCCAAGGTTTGTTGTACACTAATAATACCAGTTTGTGAATATTTCATCAGACCTATCACGGGAGCTTGGGACTTAATCTGGCTGAATGTCATCGAGATAACGGTTACGATTCTGTTGTTATTGATTAGGAGTTTGAATTTCTCACGCAAAGGATCAGTCGATTGTTTCGTCTGACCTTCAGAACAACTTGTATCATTATTTTCGTAGACCATCTAGTGATTTGGTATGATTTCCGCCACAATTGACGAGGGCATTTGCGAATGACTGACAAACGTGTGGAACCAACCTCTTCGACAGGCTAGAAAAAACCATAAGCATTTCGATATTCCGTTCGTGTTTCATCCGAAGTTCTGTAGTTACCACGTTGCTAAAACAGCATTAGATCGTTGTTATATAGCAACTACGTTTACCGTTTCCCTATTCCGAATCAGGATGTTTTTAGTGATCGGTACAAGACAATCACTAAAATGGTGATTGGGAAGCATTTGAGGGTGAGCAGGAATGGAGAAATGAGAGGTAGTTGCCTAGAGAAGAAAGAGTAATGCGCGAGGACCAATAACACTGGTTTGTAATAATGGGGGAGTAGTTGAATATGCAAACGTAAACAGGTATCCGCCTATTGATTCCTATTGGCTAAATAGCACGAAGTTGAACTCAAGGTCATGTGTAGGTATGATTAACAAGTGTCAAGGTTATAGGCTAAACATTGTTGAACAATAACTGTAAATTAATTTCCATGAATTGTATGGTAACTTTTATGGTAGAGAAAGAAAAGCATTCCCACCAATTTGTGTTAGCAGGATATCCACGGGTTTAAAAGTGGACAGATTTCTTTTGACATTTGTACTCAGTTTACCTGCAGTGGTATACGATACTAGCCAACTAATCCTTTTAGCCTATTGGCTATAAAGGAGCCTAGAAAGGTGATCGAATCTGACAAGACGAATTGGGCAAGCGAAATGTTTAATTAGATGAACTTCCGAGGGTTAAGCACAACACCTGTGGTGCAATTAGTAAGCGATACAAGAACATATTTTTATGTTTTATCTTGTACTTCCTTTAGTAATGAACTAACAATGTACGCTATTTTTCAAGAAGGGGGCCGCGGCCAACAGAGGGCTGCCAAGTGGGAAAGTTGACCGGCGGTGGGAGGATTTGAACCCGGATAACTGTAAATCAAAAAACGCGTAAGGGATGTTAGAAACAGAGACTCGTCGTATTGTCGTATAACATCACATTTAATAAGTAGGCCGAAGCGACACCATCTCAAGATTGAATTTACAAAAATATAACATCAAATTGACAAAGTACGCGGCGGGAAAAGAAAATTGTAAGTTCGATTTGAAATCAAGGGCATACGATAAACCTAGTTGTCCTTTGGCGTACCTCCCTGGTCAAATGACTACTTCAATCGACAACTCGTGATTTGTCGTCTGTCTCATCTCACTTCAAGTGGAAAGAGCTGGGACAAACACCGACTGTCTTTCTCATTTCAATTTTATTTTTCCTGAACTCTCTCTCGGGTTGGCATGGGCTGTGTGCATTAACTGTCCATCCTAACGTATCGGATCCTCAGTAAACCATCGTATGGTTGAAGGTGATTCAGCCGTAATTTTAACCGTGCCGTTTACCAGTGGCACGACACGACAAGTTTTCACGGTCACTGACCTGCTTTCTGTTTGGAAAGCACTGAGGGCTTTTCACGCCATTATGTACTTGCGCGCCAGTGTGTACACGTACGTTTAGGTGTGTCGCGCAAGCGCGCCAGTGACCACACACACAGTGGTTCGTAGCTGGAACATCTACACCAATTCATTTCGGCCTGCTTCAGTCCCTTTAGAAATGTTCTCTCTTTATTCGACGATGGTCCTCGCGGCTGAGTTTCTTCTAGAAGCGGTGGCCTACCGGAAAAAGTAAGTGGAAATCTCCTAGGCCGGTAGACCGACCAGACTCTCGTGGCCAAACAGCCTAGTGACCATTTCACTATGGTAATCTAACAGTGACCTAGATATGCTGGAATAGACTGTACCAATTTATCACATTAATTCGGAATTATGTCGGCATTATCGGAAATCTTGTTAAAACTATTCGGAATTCGCTCTCTTTTATATGACCTCTTCGGTGCACAACAGTCCGCATACTGCAGAGCAGTGCGCCGGTAATCTGTGCACCTTGCTTGTTCGTGTGGGATGTTACACACGTCAGATCCAGGCAACCGATGTTTCAATAACCCAGTCCGTACTAAATTTGGCAACAGTTTTTATATCATTTCGAAACAATTTGGGAAATGGCATATAGGTTAGGTTTAGTTTAGTGACCTTCGGATACGTCACGTGAAATCAGGTGCCTGCAGAAAACGGATATCTAAGAGTTATAAAAGTATATTAGTGGGTATTCTTCCTTCGATGAATCTTAGTCATTTGGTGCATTTATCCGCACTTTCCTTCGCGATAAAATGACCGGGAAGTTCAAGTTCACTGGACAAAAAGTGAAAGAAATGCATTTGGAGTGAATGTTCCAACCATACAAAGAGACGTACGGGATTAGCTCATATGTTAACCGTCATACAAAGTGCAGGTTGGGATAAACTGACTTCCTCGAATGGGAATAATGAAGATCCCCGTTACATTTTGTGTCTTCCAACGTGTTTTCGTTCATACGACTCGAAACAACCATCCTCGCGGGAAATTCACACTTTCTAACCGATGATTTTGTGCAAAGTATAGTTTCGGGTCACATGGAGTTTGCTTTTAGAACAAAAATGATTCGGTCGTCATCCAAAGATTTAGCGTCGGAATAAAACAGTGTCGTTGGTAGATGTTGTAATTCGACAACCTTGCGGCTACTGTGACCACGTTTTACGGTTGTGTAATTCGGAGGAAACATTCACGTGTCAACGGCTGTTTGGTTCTGTGTGTCGGCGTGGGCGTGGAATTGTGCAACGAATAAGTGGTTTGTCGTTCTCTGCGTCATGCGCTTGAAGGCGATGAGTTGAAGCAACATTGTGAAACTTGCCGCGCTTAGACGTCAGTGAAGATTGGACTGTCCGACATCTCGAACATTTGTGCCTCCTAGGCGTGGTTCACGTACGCGGAGTGGATGGAGGATTATTGCCCAAGTCTCAGTGCACTTACGTTCAGTACACGTTCGGAATCCGAGTTAGAGTATTCCAAAGTTCTCGTAATCGATCTTGCGCCCCTTTGCCATAGCGTGCACACCAGTTGTTGAATTGTGGTTAGGTTTTGCTAGAGGTGACTTGTTCGATAGTTTGCTTACTCTCCTTCTCGCTTTTATGTTTGTTTATTCGTAACTTCGGTTGTCTGTTGGTTTATCCAATGCAATTTGGCGGGAATTTCATGCATCCGATTTCGTAAATGTGTAATTATTTTGATCTTCCAACCAGATCGTTTCGTTCGTGTAAACGAGATGACATTTCAGAATATTACTTGTAGAGGAAAAAAGGTGTGCATATTGAACTCATCGTGTGCTTTCCTTATTGGTTCAAAAGTTCTCGATCTGTACGGAGTAAAGAAAGTCATGTTTCTGTTCCGACTTGATTTTATGCAAAGCTATTATCTACGTTCTGTACGTACGGATGTTGGGCCCCATTACGAAGTCAATAATAGCATGTAGGAAGAGGTTTACTAAGATAGGGAATGCAAGAAATACCATGACAGTGTTATTCGTTTGTCTGTACCATTCACGTTTGAGTGTGAATTCAGCTCATGTGCAAAAAAGTTCTACACCCCCATTACTAATTTTCGATCAGAGTCGCAAATTCCGCTGTTCTGCCGTAGCGTCCGATATCAACAAGGAATGCTAGTAGATGATCTAGGCTGTGAACGTCATTGATATGACTTCCACACTGTTTCCTGATAAGGTCCTAATAGATTATTGAAAACGTTCCCTGAGAGTAATCACCGTAACCAAAGCGTTGGCGAATTGTAACATTGGATTACCAACGCTACGCTATGGATGTTCCAATTTTAACAAAAGAAAAAGAAAAACAACATTCGTTGTATCGATTTTTCGATTTCATTTCTCCCGTGATTCGGTTCATATATTCGAAATGAAACATACTAGTCCTAGTATTTGTTAATTCCAAAATCCCCGTACTGGTTCACAGTTTGGGATGTTACCAGTAGTCGAAAATGTGAAAACATGTTGTGCCTATTTCTAATTCACGTGATTTATTTGAGTGTGACCGTGTTAGCAAATTATTTGGGCATACTTATTTGTCCAATACTGCAAGTACTAAGATACACATTAAACAGGCAAATCATCCATTTCATCTGGACGAGAAAACATTCACTTCGAACGATCGGTTGAGTGAAGTATCAAACAAGCAGTCTCATCTCCATCCAGGTCGGTACAGTTTCGCCAAAGCAGAATCAAATTGAGCAAATGTACAATTAAGTGGAGATCGCAAATTCCGATACGCTAAGATTAGGACGAATCATTTCGAATCACTTAAGGGTTCGTTTCATTTCACTTTTGGGACACTGTTATCAAGAAGAAGTTACAATTCGGTTAAGAGATAAAAATATGACAAGAACCGATGCAGAATCGAAAGAACACAGTCGAGAACACATGGAAAAAAAGGGTCAATGAACTGGTTGATGCAGTTGATGAAACTGCGTACGGTGACTTAGTACCAATCCTGAAACTTGTAGATTCGAAGTTTGATGTAAATTACTAACTGAACAAAGATTTTCTTGGACCGAGAAAAAAAAACGAAACTATATTTGGTCCATTGCATTGTCGTACAAATAATCCACTTTGATAAGGCCACTGTTCTTGGTTATGGTTGTTATTGTCAGTGCAAATTGCACCAGTTCAGTCGGTGGATAGACCTACTTCACAACAAATTCGTGACGAACGGTCACTATAGCCCGGTTCTACTAAAATGACGGTTACAATCAGAAACGAAAACCCCGTGCACGGAAGTTATTTTTATTTCCCTCCGGATAGGAATAAAATCAACTGATTCTGAGAAGTTCGTTTTCGAATAACATAATGCGGGAAATCGCAGTTCGGGACAAATTGAAAATGACTAATCGCACTGTAACATTGAGACAATTTGTAAATATTGGCAGTGTTCATTGTTCACGGATTCCAGGCAGACGAATTCCATCCGTCTGAGCTAAAAAAATAATCTACGGATCCCAACGAGCAAACCTGATGTAGCGCAGTTCCAGAGTATGAATACATGACCTTGAGCAAAGACAGATAAATGGCTCCATGGTAGCAGTAGATTAAGCTAAGACCGGTCGAACCTCAGGTTTGGAATAGCAAACGAGTGACCTTGATGAGATAGAACAGACTGCCACTGAAATGACAAGCGTAGTTTATACTTTTCAGGTAGTGAAATTATTTTGACTCAAGATTTCATGGGCCCAAAACAAAAAATTTCAAATGAACTCATAATCGAGCATTGTAGAATAGTACCAAATGGACCGCTAGGTTCCTATGTACGGTTCCGGTAAACGATAAGTCAAAATTTGTATCCAGACTGAAAAAATAAGGTCTCCTATCGGCGCTCCAATACAGTCGTCACGTGTAACGTTTCAGATGAACACAAATCTCGAACTTTGCCATTTTGCTTCTTGGAATTTAACAAACCACGCGGACAACTGACTGATAATATGAGTATGCATACATGGTTGGATCAATTTCACCTAAGTACATGCTCGAAACACCAATAAGAAGTCGATTTTCTACGTTCTTGTTCTTCAGTAACGCATTCTGAAGGTAAAACATACAACACCATGAGTAATGAGTTCCGAATCCAAATGTCCTTCAAGTTGCAAAGTTTTATGGTTGTTTAAAGACATCCCTGGATGCAGATCAGTGGGAGAAGTACAAACTCTGTTAGACATATGAACTTGGCACGTGTTTGTGAACACACTGTGAGTGGATTCAAGCTGTTTTATTTTTCAAATGAAACATTTTAGAATATGCTGAAGTGAGTGATCTCGTGTCTGGATAGTCATCTACACTAGGATAGGGATCCAAGAGGAATGCGGTTTGATTTAACGTCTTTCGACAACAGAACACAAATACTGGTGAGACGGACGTAAATCTCCGCGGAGTTATGCATGTGAACACCAGCAAAGGATTTGGTAGTATGTGTGGTGCGCGTTAGACTGCAAGATGAAATTTATAAATTCTATTGTATCGTATTCTATTGCATTTTGTTTTATTGTAATGCACTATATGAATATTTGACTCGTGTTACAGTGGCCAGTGAGGTGCGAGTGTGCTGCAGTGAAATTCGGATTTTTTCGTTCCTACTGTTGACCAGGAAATGAAATTCTCTTCTGATGACCGGGAAAGTTTACTATTTTCCTAAATGTTAGGTAAAAATACATCTGTTTTCTTACAATTGCCAACGGTTTTCAATCGATCAGTCTGGTCTAATCTCAGTCTAAATAGCCTGAGTTCGTGTATTCATCGCTTTGGGTCATTCCCGTATTTCGTTCACCTATCAAATTTCATGGATCATGCTCTAAATGCGATTTGCACTTTTCATTGACAAAAAAAGCGAGAGGAAGATGGAGACTCTTACCGTGTTGAAAGCGATATCACTAAATCAGTTGAACAAATAAGTGAGTTAAACATGAAAACCAAGTACATACGGCCACGTACTATCAAATGACGTCTGTTCCCTCCGTCTTGTTTTCGTTGTTGTCTTCAGGTCATTATAATTTCGCATATTCCTCCCGGGACACATGAGATGGAAACGAATGCAACGTTTGCTCTGCATAAACCATACAATGACCATTTTATTGAATACATACGCAACTACTCCGATGTGATCAGCACTGTTCTGTCCGGCTATGAACATTTGGATACTTTCCGCGTGGTACTGGACGAATCATGTGGGTCCATCAAATATGCCTGATGTCCACGAGTCTATATTGACATATTGCTAATCTAACGGTCCTGATTAGGCTGCCTCACTATCACATGTTATATGTTAGTAGTAGTAGATCACAAGTTTTCAGGAAACAATTTACCACGTGATATCATTGCTCAACTCACCAGTACTAAACCATGGAAGCACTGTACAGCTGTTTCATCCTTGTTGGGAATCATCAGGAGTTCATATCCACCGCGCTCGAACATGGGACGCGAATGAGGGACAAAGGATTATTTTTAGTCAGACCCCCTCCCCTACCGGGGAGGCTACTTGCAGAAAAGTCATGTATCGGTAAGGGGTCGATTGCTTTGCGCTAGCGGCCAATAACCGTGCAAACCAGTGACGGATAGGTGCAATATCATCAATTTGTGAAGTTCAAACAAACCATTCAGAGCCTGTCCGGTAGCATAATGACTAAGGCACTTGACTCGGAATCGTTCGTCACGGATTAGCCCCCCCCCAGTTTCAGCAGCGGTGGTTATGCACTGCTGATGATCCCTAACAAGCAGGAAACAGCCGTACCGTGCTATTACATGTTAGTCTGATTTCGCAATAACTCTGTTCATCTCTCAGGGATTCCTCCTGCTGTTCACTAAATCACTGTAATTCGTGGCGGTACATCAACATATTGGCTGGTGGGTCTTGCAACCTTGGCTAAAACAAAATGACTTTCGAATAAGAGCTTACGTTAGAAACGTGAAGGCCACGACAGAATCGTCCATACTGCATCCGGACTTATCGATTGGAATAAATGACTATCCGTTGACTAGTAAGATGTTAATTAGCGTCCCCTATATCCGAATTACTCTCAATAGACCTCCATACTGCTCAGTATGAGTGAACTAAATGTTATTCTTTTAGGAGAGATCAGGTTAAGCCCTACTAGAAATCAATAATCGTACTACTGAACACTGCCAGGTAGTAAAACTCCGCAAGGTGGATTATAGGGACTTCTCGTGCCCACTGAGATGTTTTTCCTGACCTGGGATTGTCCATTTTTGGGCTCTTTGTCTGCAGTCTGCAAGACACAGTGACGCACAAGGGCGCAATATCAAGTTGTGTTGATGTTCAACCAATCGTTTAGACTCCGCCCGAATACCGCAATGGCTGAGTCTTTCGACTCACATTCGCTCGTTCCAGCTGCGCGACCCATTTCGGGCGTAGTGGATATGTACTGGGAATGATTTCCAATAAGAATAAAGCAGCTGTACAATGTTTTCATAGTTTTCAGTGACAAATGGGACGTTGAAACTGCGGGGACATTCATTTGGAAAATTTAATCCACTTTCAGTCACTTTCGCTCGACAACGCATCATCTACATTTGGATAGGTACATTCGGTCCACCGGGTTTCAAGAATGCATCAGTCTCACCTAAATTGTTTGTTGGACATTTCTGTGGTTTCCAAAGAGTAAGCAGAAATCATTCTCACGTAAATTTATGAAAGTTCGAGTGCAATCGGATGTGAGATTGTTGCACATTCGTCATTCATGTGGTGAATCTTAGACAATCGAGGACAACTCACAGGCTTGTCATGCTCCGGTGAGTTCGAATTGGCATCCAGGTTACGAAGGATAAAACTGGCGAAGCTGATTTACTTTTGCCAACAGTAATCACGCAATGGTTGAGTTGTCCGGTCAGACTCTATCCTTAGTATGCCGTGTATTAACAAGCAATTTCTCTATCGGGCTGTTATTCATATTCCGGGCACAAGTAAACACTCATCACGTTATCAAAAATCAGGAGGTAAAACGTAGCAGAGGAGATATATTGAATGAGCATGAGAAATTGCTAAGAAATAAAGCTAAGAAATGTTTCTAAATTTGCTCTTCTATGAGTACTTAGTGTGGAGGGTTTAGAATATATAAGATGGGGAATGTCCACCCACAAGGATCGCACGTAACTAGATTACCATACAGAGAATGAACAAGGTCAGTAGGGATTTTGAACGGACACTTTTCACATACGGTCAGAAGAATATCACTCTATTTGATGTTGTATGGAAGATAAACGACTAAAGATTTTATAATCTTTCCTTAGAATACAGTTGAATATTCAAGGGTCGTACTAACGAAAGCGGTAAACAAAATTGGGAGCATATGTCCTGGTAAACAGTGACGTACTACGGATGAGTGTTGACCGGGCGGTTAACGTCCTGGTATACAAACGTGAAGGTTATTGGTTTGACTCCTCCCAGTATCGGTCACCTCCCTATTTGGGAGCTCTTCCATAGTCGCGACCAACATCCTGGCAAACTCGGTATTTATTGCAAAATAAATGAGAAAAGTGTAAGAGGTTAGAAGTGTAAGATGATCGCCCAAATTGTTTGTTTGTGGTCAGTACACGAACGTGGATGGAGGGAACTGAAATTCACCTGTTCACGTTGGATATATGCGAGAGCTAGCATGCGCTTGCGCACACGGGCATATGCTCACCTGTAAGAGTACGTGGCAGTCAGATGAGTAGGTAAATGTGATGAACGTTAGTAGAGATTTTCGATAAAGTTAGGTGAGATAAGGTATAACTGATTTCACATCAAAATAGCAGTTCATTTGACCAGTGATTCGTGAGCCCAACACAGGGTTGAGCTAACCATATTGTTTTATTCTCTGGATAGACACACAGTACCAAATGATGTAAGGAGTGTATCTAAAAATCGATGCGCCATGTATTGGTTTTTAATTATGAATGATATAATGTTAATAATGCAGCATTTGATTGTAAAACTTGCCTTGAGAAAGAACACCCACAGTGGTCGAAACGTTGGCGCATTACATCTACCAACAACGCTGTGTTATTAACATCATACCATTCGCAATAGACACACAATCTTCCCAAGTAGCTGATAGATCTGACATCCAACTCCGCCTTCCTCGATTCCGGAACCTTGCACCATAGCTAAACAAACTGGCGCCATAATTAAATAACCTAACGCGGTTGGCTCACTTCGCAGCCAGATTTTTTGGACTGTGACAGGATCGCATCGGCGGATCCAGTGGATATTTTACGGAACTCTTGTCGTGTAGAGATGAATCAGCACAAGTACTTTCGAATGTCCGATGGAAGGCTAACGAAAAAATTCCGGGCAAAATACCATGCAACGAGAGGTAAACGTTACTTTCAGTCTATCGTTGCGGGTCACTGAGACAAAAACATTTGTGTTTCGTAAGTATTGATTGTTAGTGACAACACGATAAACTGAAAAACAACTGCCACCAATTAACCCATTTAATTTCTTCATTTAGTGTTTGTGCATACACTGGAAACCCTCGTCATGATTGTGGCATGAACGTAAAGAAAACTGAAAAACTTTACTTTAGATAACTTGGAATGGGAAACCAATACCAAGGTATGTGGAAACAAGTACGATGGGAGAGTTTTAAACCGTGGGCAAGAACGAAGGTCATGAGCCACGTGATGCATTGTCTGGATTCAAAATATTTAAATGCATCCTTCAGCAGTCAGACACACGGTATGGAACCAGAGATAAAATGAACCGTGAGTATCTACAATCCAAACAGATGCTAGTGGCTCATTTATCACAGTTTAAAGACTTTCGGCCTATCGATGCATAAAGACGGATGATTTGAGCTAGCCAACAAGAAACCACTGTTCAATCAATGGGTATCATATTGCCATAGTTATAGCTACTTAATATTCTATACAAACCACCGATTTGATGCCTTGGAAAGCGGCGGCATTTGAAGTCAAAAAGTCATCTTTTTTGCACCATGCCCTCTGGTCTAAGACGATTCCGCCATCAAACATTGGCGTTGCGATTTGCACCTTACGCATGACAAGACATTGATTTACTACAATGGAACATGCTTTTCAAACTGTAATGCGAGACTCCGAAGCTGTAGGAAATAGTGGAAAATTAGTCGGAACTATTTTGATAACAGGCACACTGAATCGGGATGAACAAAATATCTGGCTGTGTTGTCATCTGAAAGGAACGTAATTAGTACGACCAAAAAGGTGCTGTATTTCTCAAAGTCAGAATGAGCGGTTGTCGTTCAGATACCATGTTCATTGAAGAGAACCAACGTTGTTTTCCTAAGAGGAACCATTGCCCGTTAATATTCCCACTGCTGAATTAATTGACGTTCTTCAGCACTTGTTCTGAATTGGGTTGATGATTGGTCAGGCAAGCGACACCACAAATGGTGTTTAGACAAACGCCTCATTCATTGCCGCAGAAAGCGAGAACGGACGGTGTAAGGGCAGTGGGTATTGGCTCGTCGTAACCGCTACCCGAATCAGAGATGAACACAACTAAGATGACTTCGTGCTGATTACATCAATCGATAAACGGATGAAAAATGCAGCATAATAAAATCGATAAGTGCCGAGGGATGGATTCAGCTGGCAGAATAATCATATCGGTGAGTTTTACTCATCGAAGACTAATATAATCTATTTGGTTTTGATTAATAAACGAACATTTTGTCTACTTAACTTGGTCTTTCTTGCTAGGGTTGGTGGCTATTGGACTGTAACACTGAACCATATCACCTGCTGCCTCCAACCACCGTTGGTGGGCGATCCATTTTTGCCCTACCCGGTAGTCTAGCTGCATTCAAACGAGACTGTCTAGAGGTTAAGTTTTCCAGGCTGTTTTGCCAAGCTATCGATAGGTCAATTCGCTCCATTCTTCAACCACCACCTGGCTCGCTGAACAGCGTACAACGAGGAAATTATTCTGTGGGCATGAACAAAGCAAGTTCCAACCACCTCAACCTAGTCTGATTTTGTGCTTTTTCTAAATAATGAACCCTAGGATTCTGTACCCCGTTGTTAACCTCTTAGTTTCTGACAAAAGTCCTCCACCAACGATTTTACCGAAGATAACGGTGCTCAAACACTGGAATTCTTCAATGATCTGCTCTCAGTGGCCATGCATATGCGTCGTGTATCAGCGCCGATTTCATTGCTGTTGGGAATATCCAACCTTTGGTCGGTAACCGGATACCACGCCCGTGCCACAGATGTCTCACAATAGTGAATGGTAGTTGAGTCTTTTACATTTGCTAAGAAACTTTATCCTGAAGTTGGCCACTTCTTGAGACACAACTATCCTGTGCGAGAACAGTTTGGTTTAGAGTCACTCCAGTGCTATTACAATATTGTCAACCTTGAAGATGCAGAAATCACTCCCCAAAAAGAAATACCTGTGCGACAGTTCAGGCGATTGAGAAGAAACCGGCAACTAACTTTGGTCTTCAGTCAGCGGCACAACGTCGTCCGAATATTCTAAATAGGACATTTGGCTGTCTGACTAACGGCGCACGGTCATTGTCGAATGACGTTCACAATTTTGACTGATTAGTAAAAAGACGGTAAAGCTGATGAAAGTTTGACAATATTTATCGAATTTTATGAGCTTTGTGCCACAGTTTTGATCCCGGAATTTTGGGAAACCAATGGTGGATGGTTCTCGACTCACCATGATTGGCTTCTAAATTCCAATGTACAACTATTCAAATGAGTTTTCTGAATTTAAATTTATGGTAAATCCTGTCGTCCTAATGAGTTTCGTCTTGGACGGTGTGTACAAACTAGAAGTAAGTCATCAAAATGTGTCGCTTCAGCTTTGGGAAAGAAAAAAGAAATTTCAGGACCAAATGACGTAAGGAGTGTATCGAAAAATCGATGCGCCATGTATTGCTTCTAATTGCGAATGATATAATTTTAATAACACAGCGTTGTTGATAGATGTAATGTGTCAAAGTTTCGACTACCTTGTGTAGTCTTTCTCAAGACAAGTTTTACAATCAAATGATTTTGGAATGTAAACTGGATTTTAAAAAATCATCCGGACTGTAATAAACTTACGGGATCTTTGTATTTTCCGACCGCAAGCAGATCACCCAGTCAATACGATTTTCTTGGCTCCATCGATGAGTCCAAAGGAGATACCAGGTGTGGGCACTTTCAATCCTCGCATGCGACAATACAAATACTCACGGCGCACGGGACAAATTGTCGACTACCGCCAGTTTTGGCTAAATTTGGAAAACCCTCACCCGTCATGGGAAGTGGAATATGTGGCCTCAGAAGTTTACCATTTAAAAGATCTCTCTCCTCGATCGATGGCCACACTGTTGGATACGTTCACCGCTGAGGATAACAAAGGTGGTAGCTGGGATTCCTATTGGAAATATCAACTAGGTGGCCGGCCACACGAAAAAGGCGACTGTCCGAAAGCAGTCAGTCATTGTCGTTGTCGGTCCGTGTGTTCCATGCGTCATCTGGACGTAAAGGAGTTGGAGAAGTGTAGAAGTGTTTGTGAAACTGACAACCCACGACTGCGTACCATCCGTCAATTAGAGAATCAATCGCCGCATAAAACTGGTTCCATCGGCGTGATTAGCGCTTCCGTACTTGCTATATTATGTGCTCTGCAGTTTACTTAATTCACATGACCTTCTCGTTTACTTGAAACGCTCTCAACAATGGTTTATCAATTCAAGGATATGGTTTTGCACCCTTGATTTTTTTCTAACTGAGACCGAGCGCCTGCAAACCTAACCCGAATCCCGCTCGATCTGGAATACCAAGTGGTCACGTTTTTTCGCAATGAATTTATAACCTGATTTGATTTCGCCTTGTCATACTGCTCACATTTACTGACCGTTTCTGGTTTCATTAAAAGGCGGTTTGTGGAGACCAGTTGGTTCTATAAAAATATCATCTTTGTATTGACAATTAACTGGTTTTTAGTGCTTCGCGAATCAATAACGAACTCGGCTGCTGTGATTCAGTGCGATCAGTGCGATCAACCAGGCAATCTTTCACGCCTTCACGAACCTACACGCATGTGTTGAGTGGCCGTCGTTGATTACTTTGTCTCATGTTCCAAAAATCCCCTGATGTCTGCGTCCATCATCTCGGTTCCCTATCGCCGCGCATTCAACGTCTTTCACTCACCGTTTGTGCCGTCATAATATATGCCATATTTTATTCACCTTTGTAACAGCAACTAGCAAAATTTTGACCTTGAATACTCCGAGAACACATGAGTTAGCATGACAAACAGTCCGCGCCTCTTGACCTAACATAGGTTTGGTTAACTAGACCAACGAAACCAATCTGGTGCGCACTGTAGCATGCAAGAACTGCAATCTTCGAAGTGGTTGAATGGTCCAGTTTTAGCTTACAGAAACAGATAAAAGCAGCATTAGCCGAAGCCTAGTAAGCATATCAGAAATCATCAATACTTACATAGAAATGCTAGGGGATAGACCAGACCTTGCCTTTAAGTTGGTCCCACTGAACCTAGCGAGAAATTCGATTGCGCCGGAAGCAACTAGCCTTAGTGTTTGAAACAGTGTGTGGTGTTTTCTGCCGGAATCACAAGGCTGGTCACAGGCTTATTGATGCCGTTCACCATTGCGCACTAAGTGCTGTTCTATCCAATCATCGCTGCACCTGTACGATTCACATTCTGTTGGACATCATAACCTTATCAAGATCCACTGGGCAAGCGATTGGCGTGGATACGCATACCTTATGAGCAGTAGTAATCGTGCAAGAAACTTTATGGTTTTTTGGGAAAATTTTTTCCCACCCTTAGACGCAGTGTTTACTTACGTTAAATTCTGATCAGATGCTTCCATCCGGGAGTTTGATAATGACCAAACGGCGAATAATTTCCGGTCGATTAATTTGGTCTTTTTCTTTGGCTACTCTTCGTTCACGCATCGATTGGAATGCCAAACCAAATCACAATATTAGAAACAGGATCACATGTTTGTCATGGGAATAGGCTCAGAAATTATTTGCCCACTCACTTCAACGGTTTATATGTGAACATCAAATGCAGAGCAGGGACTTGTGAATATTTTTCCGTCCCGTGGAAAGGAGCTAATTTGGTGAGAGGTATTCGACCGAAGAAAACACGGAACTAGTTCCTTCTAGACTTTCTGGCGTTGTTGGGTGTCACTGAGAACAACGTCTAAGCAAACTCAACTCGGTAATTCTGATTAGACTGAACCGGGGCTGATGGCACAGTGAAAATACACAGGCTTTCTGGTTGGGAGGCCCGGGATCAGACCCCGGGTGGGATGGAGAATATGTACCGCAAAC
Organism: Fasciolopsis buskii; assembly: GCA_008360955.1. NCBI lineage: Eukaryota > Metazoa > Platyhelminthes > Trematoda > Plagiorchiida > Fasciolidae > Fasciolopsis > Fasciolopsis buskii. The sequence goes on along the minus strand of LUCM01009894.1, from coordinate 104,426 downwards.
GAGTTCTGATGAGAGCAAAACTCGAGTCCTAGTGTTTGACTTACCGGATGGTCTGTGGTTTTGGACCAAAGGTGGCATCCGAAAAGCAGTTATTCAAGCGTGGAATAAGGATATTTATGTCCGTTGATGCTACAGCTAAACCACGCACACCTTCACATTAGCGCAAAAAGAAAAAGATGACAGAATCGAAACGATCACATTGGTTAGTTTAGAGCCATGGTGCATGACTGGCATGAGCAAAAAGACTAGATGAGATGCATGTCCGTATGGTAAATTGGAGAGGGAAATAAATAGGATTGACCGGAATTCATCCAATTGGCTAAAGCAGTTATTCTTTGGAAGTTAGTTCCCAGTATTCATATTCGATTAATGACCCTCAAAGAAGTGTTCGACGTCGTGGGTATCTACGTGGATTGAGGATAGGAGAAAAGCTAATAGTAGGAAGGCGTTTATTCCCGGTCGGGGCAAACAACTTCATGATTAACCGTAGAAGTCTTTCATGACATATTGAAGGAAGTGTTTATCAGTGCGTAAATCATTTTATTGTCTCCGGTAAGTAAATTCTCAATTGCCCATCTGCCAGTGAGATTCTAGACAGGTACAAGAAAGCCAGTTGCAGTAAAGGTAGGTCAGAAATCAACACATCCAAGATTTGGATGGCCCGAAGAAAAGGCACAGGTCAGGAAATGCAAGTGTTTCTTTTAATCTTCTGATTAGAGCACGTTAACTGACCTTACAATGAAGCTAACAGTCTCCGGTTAGGATTTTGTAGAATCGCTTGAAATGCTCGACCGTGGTCCATCTTTTGACCGAAGGTCATAAGGTGCTACGCAGTTGACGAGGCTGGATTTCTGGTACCAGCCTCTCGTTTGTTTGTCTATTTCATTGGCCACTTGGGTTCATGTTCTCCTATTCGCTGACCGAGACACTGATCCGTTCGGACTATGTAGACATGTTGGCAGTTGCAGATGTATTGATAAGCTATATGAGTCGGTTTTAGGTCGGGCATCTTTGTCGAATGCTCATTGTGATTCACTGGCTTGGTTTTGTGCAAAATGTGCAATACACTCAATAAGTTGGTACAGTTTGGAGCACACCTCAGGTTTTGAGTAATTTAGTTGAACATATGATCGTCCCTGAATGGTAGGTAGGTATTACTAGTTGTTTCAGGTAGCTCCCTTTTGTGAGTATCGACAAATGTGTCGATATATTCGCTTGTCCTGAGAGCATCTGACATAAACTCTTACTCCTTCTGCACTTGATCTGTATTACAGATAATTGGGGTTCCTTTGAAAAATGTTCTCATTAGACCTCGTTTATGGGTAACGGAAGCCAAACCAGAAAATTGAACGTAATATCCATTCCAAGTTGCTTTGTAATGAACTGTCTTTGTATCATTTCATCTGCAATTCCACTTATCAGTATAATTAGCGAGAGTAGACTGTTGTCACATTTTGGCTAATGTAAAAATGAAAGGTGTGGTGTATTTCCGTAAGTTTAATGAAGAACTCCATGAAGTGTTTCTTATCAGGAAAAGTTAGAATACATTAGAAGACGTTCGGAATGCAACCTCGAACGTGTCTTCTTTTGGATTCTGAAGCTGCGGTTGACAAAGCCTCTACAGTCGATAAAATGGAGAAAAGACCCGAATCAACAACCAGATGCGAGCAATGCATTGTATAAATCGTGGTGCCGAAAAGCACCGATGCAACAGTACACGCGGAGGCGAACCACGGTAGAGAAATGCCGAGTGATCGGAGCGATTTGAAAGCGAGGACTCCCGAAAAGTATATCAAGAACGGAAACGTACGGATTTCTTATTCAGTAGAACAAAAGCGGCGGTAGAAATATCACAAGAACGATGTCACAAGTCAAAGAAGATTTCAGATAAAATTGTGTCGGAAAATGATTGATTTTCTCTGAGAGATCAATGCCATCATACTACCACTGACATACCGTTTATACACAATGAATTCAGCAATATAAGTATGCATATGTTTTTCAGTCGCCCCGTGGGAGATATCGGTTATTATAAATCTGATAGGACTAACCACTGCAATGTCATCATGTTGTTTCCATGACTGCCCTTGAACTTCAAAACGTAAATTTTCTGTACATTGCCCAATGAGGTCATTTGCTGTATGGGGCAGGAATAGATGAGGTTTGAATCAATGTAATAATCTTCATATAAATAGACTACCGTTTCACGTAAGTGCACATTGGACAAGATTGAGTCGATATCAACAGAAGACATCGTCCTAAAATTTACCTACAGTTGGTCCATAATGTTCTACAATTCAGCTGAGCGCTTAAGATGCTGCGGTATCATTTGCATCCTGTTGGGAGAGAGAGAATATCCACCATCCAGCCTAACAATCAGTTTCGCTTACGCAGGACAGGTCTCACTGGAACCCGTTACTTGTGGGTTTTCGGAGAATCCGTCAGTCTTGTTGTCTGAGTTTATTGATTGCAGATTCTTCCGTGACTGATCAGTTATGAGACCATGCATTCGTGATAAATGGAGCTGCTTTAGTGTCTGTTTTTTCTTGCCATGTAATACATATGTGGAGAAGTTTAAGCGAGAACTCGTCTCCTGTCCATCAGAACGTTTTCTGTCTTATCCATGTAGGCATGTTTCGTCATGATTGCAATGCCAGATCCCTCATATAACTAAAGTAAATAAACCGCGGTGTAATGCCTCCGCGTTCTGCAGCGTTGTTGTCGAACAGTCTCCGAGATGAACATCCTCGATCAACGCGCCAGTTTTGCTTCGAACCATCCTGATTTGTCACCCGAGGTGGCAGTCCCGGTTTTCCGTGAATCGTTGGAATCTTTACATCCTGCCTTGGTTTATGGTTGGTAGGGATGTTCGAGAGGCAACTTCAACGTCAAATCCAATGATCGTATTTCTTTTTATGTCTTCGTCAATTTGAATTCCACGAATTCGTGGACAGAATTGTTGACCTAACTGGAAGAAGCGGGTGCTTCTTTGGGTTTACATAGCTTTTCCTTGGATGTATGCAACCATTCAATCCTGTTTTTAAGAAACACTTCTCTCGAGAACGTTTTGATTACGCGCGGCACACATGGGGTGAGTTTAACAAAGTACAAGCGAAAAGTTGTGCTCTAGTTAATTTAATACTTTATTCTACGGTGATTTTTCTCATAATATAATTTGCAGGGATTGGTTTGGAGGCTGATAACTGTACAGGTAGTCATTTCAGAAATCACGTCTTTCTCCAACGATAATTTTGTAGCTTAAACTCACCAAACGATCCAAAATTTGCATTCCATTGCTCGGACATCCTTGAAAGAAATTTGCAAATTGCAAAACCACAAAGAATGGCCAAACATTTCCAAAGAGTTCGGATAGTTGACCTTAGTGTTTAGCTGGAAACATTTTATCACGCGTTGGTGTTGACATCTTTAACAAATGTACTCAGTTGGTCATGCCCGGTAGCTGTAAACTTGTCATTTCCTCTGGTCCTGAGGCTCGTGGATGACCTTAGATCGTAAACTGCTTTCTTTTCCCTTTGTTCTCTGTTAAGATGGTCACTGTCGCTCGAGGATAAATGTTCTGTTGGGGACACGTGACTCCATCAGTTGCGTGCGCTTTTTCCGTCCGGAATATGTATATATTTCTGGTCATTCAGTTCCACGGTTGTGATTTTATAAATAATTTGGATGCATGGTTACGGGTCTACAGAATTCGATTTCCAGCTCTCCTCTTTGTTTTACTATGCACCTGATCTAATGTGATATGCTCCTGTCAGATTTCTTGAAAAGAACCAGGGTTCCATAATTTCCCATGTGTGCCACTTGGTTGACTGGTTCAAAATTTCAGTGTCATCCAGAATACACTTGCGTCCTTTTTGGTCTTTAAGGATTGTCAGTCTGTGCTGATACACTCGGATGGCTATTTTCTTCCCTATTTGATTGAAATAGCACTCGTGGCAACCAGTTTACAATAGTAATACTAATGTATATTTCTCGATTTGCGAGAGGCAAGATTAAATTTGTTCAAGGATGGTACAGAAGAAACGAGAATAACAGAAATCAAAAGGGATATTGGGATGAGTTATCGGAGAAGCGTACAGGAAAGCGGAATCAGATGCCGCAAAGCGATGAGGAAAGTGCAAGTACGCAGTGATAAACCAAAACTAGAAGACTAATTTCACAAGATTATACGGAGTTTCTTGGGATATTTTGTGAGTAGAGGACTAAGAGTCATTTCGTGTCTAGTTGCACTAAATATATGCATCACTGGCGCAAAACATGGCCGCAGCTCAATGGCGTCGCGTGATGAACGGAAAAGTTGAGCCGAGCAGATGGGAAACAATGGTAATACGATAATTGGATAGTGGATAAGACAATCGCATTTGATAACAATAAACGGCAGATAAAATGCTGAAGATAGAAGAAAACAGTCAAGATTGGCTCACACTATCTGGAGGATATTTTATGAAGCTTTGGATATGGAACTGCCAAGACTGCTGATTGTATTTACATGTGGCTGACGGAAAGCTCTGCTGAGAGGTGCGTCGGATAAGGAAAATTTTGTGTGAAAACACTCCTTAAATAGACTAGCTAAGAGTGTCCTCTGTGCTGTCATTTTTGTTTTCGCATCCTTTGATCTTAGTCAGAAGTATGGGTGGGGAATACGAGGTGCGCGAGTCAGTAGTAACCGTGCTTTTACCCAGTCGCAAAGGTCCATCTGAACTGGGGTATTCAAGGCAATCAGCGGCATAGTTTCGACTTTCTGTACGAACTTTCCTCTTTCTTATGTTTTTCAACTGTTATTTTTTGCATTTGACTTTATTTTCCCCTATTTTTGGACGGCCTTTAAGCTACTATGATTCCATGGGGCTGAGACAATCTTGCAATTAGTTCGGATAAGCTCCCAGATGTTCATTTTGGGACCTCCTGACTTGTCATCGATGGGTTTCTTAAACCTCACTTGATGTATTACCCACTGCTGACACAATGTGAACATTTCACCCAATGGCCTAATTCGATAAATGTACTATTAATTTCATGGTATGAAAATAGCACCGACACGATGATACATGTAGAAGCTAACCGTAGCAAAAGAGTTCAGAAGTTGTTTGGATCATGTCGGGCTCACCATTTATGCAGTCCCTCAAACGGGTAAACGGCAAAACTGCCAGCAGTGAATACACAGATGGCCGTCAGCGCTAACTCACAATAGACCAAATTGCCCATCACAGGTTTCGAGCCAGCCGCATATACGATTAGAATCCACAGTTATTTCCTACTAGTTTAACTGTTTTTGTGATTATTCACTCAGATACCCTCTCAAGCCGGATTGACGATTTAATCCACCGAATGGCAACGATTGATTACGATAGCGAAGCATAATCCCTGATTGGGTTCTCTTGCTTGACCAAATATGAGCTAAATTTGTGGAAAAATCCACGTGTATGTTCCAGAAACACCCGTGTCAACCTGAATATACCGCTTACAGTCGTGTAAGTGTCCGTTTGCTTTCCTCCCGAATGAACCCTGATGGAATGAGTGGGTTACTTGGGGTAGAGTTGGACTCGAACCTTTTAGGCTTACCTACCATTTCGCTGGAAAGGACAGATCCAGGGACCGATATTATGACTAACCACATAATTACTGGTTTACCACTAGCCACAGTTGAACCTCGGGGATTCGGTCCGGACAAATTACCATTCGCCAAAAGTGAGTTTGACAATCTATCTGGTAATGAAATTGTTAATCCCTTTCACTATCCTGGGGCCCCAAAACTACATATAGTTTTAAGGAAAGATGGTATCATCTGTGATGACTACCAAGCACTTAAAGCGGTTGCCCATTTCTACAGTTATTCGATACTCCCTACACACGACATCACTGCGCCGTTCTGCTACAAGTCCGTATTCTGTAAAATCAGTTTAGTAACAGCATACCACCAGATCCTATTAACTGATAAAGATGTCGAGAAAACTGCTGTTACGTCCCCTTTCTGTCTGAGTTCCCAGGTATATTTTTGAGTTGCACAGTGGTGCTCAGACACCCCAGCAGTTAATCAACAGCAAAAAACAAGAACTGAATTCTGTTTACATCTATATTGACGGTTCAACAGTCGCGACATAAACCGCAGAAGAAAGCATCCAGTGTCTGAATCTACAGGACCAAAGTCTGTCTGACAATTGAATAGTAGCAAATCTTGATGTGTGAGCCCGTCAAAACGGAACTGGCGTCCTTCTGTCAGAAGATCACTCGAGAGGGCACCGAATATACCGCGGAAAAAATATGCGTTATCCTCCGCTACATCGTGTAATCCTAAATTAAAATTGAGCGCTTTTGGGAAGAGTGGACTGTTATCTTCGCCGCATTTCCAAGCGGCTGGAAACCAACTTCCACAAACTGAATTAGTTCTGTGTTAATTCAGGTAAGCCAGCACCCACGGATTCCGCACGAGCGGAAGCTGTATTAGCTATGAGCATGATCTAGACTCACCGGAGCTGGTCTTTTTCACTTAATCTAGTAGCAGATGCAAAGAATTGTTGTCTGAACGGTCCTGAAACAGTCAGCCTCCAGATTCCGTGTATAAAGGACCATTCCGTAAATCCTGTGGCTCATTCGATATCTGGGCACGGTGAAGAAAAACAACTCACATTTAACGATTTACACGGCCCACTCACATATTATCTTCGTCATTTAGTTTGTTGTTCGTCCTTTTTGTTAGGTTCCACTTTGTGTCGTAGGCTCTAACGTGAACGTTTGTTCGCGTTCAGTCGACTTTGATCTTTGTCTCTCTTCGTGCCGTTGCATAGGTTGCACATTTGAGGTCGTAAGTTTGTACGGTTTGATAGTTTTTCGATTCAATACTGCAAAATCTCGCGGACAAGTCTTGTTTTGATTTAGAACTTCCATAAGTTTGGTTGCTCATTGCTCAGATACTCGGTATCGAAACATGATGGCACTCAATTTGGTCTTTTTCTATGAGGGAATTATCCAAATCTGGAAAAAGGATCGAAATCAATTATAATTGGACAAATAGTAACTCGCAATTTACGAATTTGTTTTTTGGGTCATGGTGATTCACTAGATGTGAAATGCGTTAGTCCAGACAGTGCCACATCGCATGTTGGTTCTGAACATAAGGATCTCAAGGATTTTGACATGCACATGGTAAAGATAGGTGAAACAGAGGTAATAAGAATTGATTGGATTCCAGGCCTCTTTCGTGGCTAGCGTGGAAAACGATGTTGGCCGACGGGAAAATCAGTTGAAATCGAGCGATGCTGTCTTGAAAACGTCACCGAAACCCATCTCTGTGGAAATCGCAAAATTGAAGATAAGAATGCCGTTCGACCACGCGCCATTCTAACCGGTGAACTTTGGTGGGAAATCGGAAAACTACCATCGATTTATTAGGCTGTATGAGAATTTCATCGAGTCTAGTATTTGCTATCCAGTACAGTACTTCCTTCGCCTGATGCATTATTGCCGCAGGTAAACCAAGGAGGACTCACACAGAGTCCAAGGCGAGCATATAAGAGCACTCGACATCCTGAAACATCTGTTTGGGAAGTCATTCAGAGTAACCAGAAACGTGATGGACGGTTCACTCTCCGCATCGAAAAGCACAGGAGACGGTCTCCGTTTGCTGGTGAATTAGGTGAAATAGATGAAAAACTGTAGCGCAGCATTAAGTAACGTGAAGCCCCATTCAGATTTTAACCCCTCAGATACCCCATAACAGATTGTCATCAAGCTACTTATAGACCTCTGGAGATACTGGACGGAGGAAGGTGATGAAATTGGCAATGAGAACAAAGAGGAAGCCAATTTTGAGGGGCCAAACCATTTTATTGAAACACAAACGCTCATTGCCAATGGTTTCTTCGACCAAATTATGAGGAACGGCGACAGCTTTAGTGGGTCAAATGATCAATTCATGCAGTAGAGAGGGGGAGCATCCAAATCATCTCTCAGGGCAAAGACCGACAGGCAACTTGGAGACTGCGTGCAGAAGAAAATCGAACGCCAACGGTTCTAAATGACGAGAGTTGGGGGGCCGGTAAACGGGCGAAATGGACGGTTGCTTGTTTCCTCTGACTGTACGGGTCTTATCTGGCCACGGCATACCAGAGCAAAGTCAAATTCATTAAGGCCGGATGCAAGGACACTCAACATCCATTATTGCGCACCAAAAAGGGGCTAGAAACACCGGCTGCGAGTAGACAAAAGAGTATCTCTATCATATGAAGGCAATCTGTGGAGTTTGTACGAAAATGGGCTGTGCCGGTTGACGCAGTGATGCCCAAGGGAACCTTTCCGCAGTGCTGGTCAAATGCAACCTGGTCACAGTCCATTTTACCGGACAATTCAATATACCACAGAAGTCAACGAAGCTCGTAATCAACAGAGCCGGAGCCATTCGGAGAGAAAATTGGTGAAAATTCATCTACAACTTCATTCCTTTGAGCAAAGCGGGAAAGTGGAGATCCTTGACGTGTTTGCAATCGAAAAACTGCCAGTTCGACCATCAGACTTCATCGGAGCTAGTGATTAAAAATCGGCTCGCCTGGGAGAAGTAAACTTCGCCGAAGTGCCGAGTGCACTATTAAACGTGCTCCTTAGATGCGATGCGCTCGATGCAGAGCAGGAAGTTCCACCGCTTTGTATAATGGCTCCGTCTCACCGCTCATAGAGTACCGCGAAAGGGCACAGAAGCAATATCCAGTGAGGGATATTAAGGTATTTGAACAAGCACAACATCAAATTGCGAAGTAGCCTTGGGCGCATGTGGAACTAACATATGACCAGCGGCCCCAGAACCTAGGTGCAATCTTACTGGAAGAAAGGAGCTACAGTGAAGATTTCTCAGTTCTCTCGAAAATATTGAAAGAGCGCAGCAAGCTTACTGCAAAATACTTAGGGCTAGAAAACGAGCAGTAAACACTCTACGCCTAAATGGGTGACTGGTATATTCCTACCCCGAACGCACGAACTCCACAAAGAAAGCGCATCCTAAAAGATATTGGCGCACACGGAAGCTAGTTCAGAGCTATTGCAAACATCTCAGAAAAGCACTACTGGAATAAAGGACAAGGTGTAGCGTGGCACGTTCTACGTAAAATCCGCCAGGGCATTGAGTGCCATGACGGAAGCAGGAGCCTCTAGGGTCCCTAATATAGGACAAAAAGTGGGATCTTGGTGTCAACTCCCATAGTTTCCTTACAGATCGGGAGGAAGTAAAGTCAATCTAAAAAGAAGCGAAAAATGTTACCGTAATCGAAAGCGAGAAATGGGCTTCGGCCGAGGGAAGAAACGGATTTTGAATATCACCGGCCCTAGTTAGAAGGCCAGCCAGAGGAAGTTTGGATCAGAGGGAGACTCAAGTACCGATCGCCAACAGGATGCGCAACTTACCTCATTCTAGAAGTAAAAACGCGGTTATCACTGGATCCAATTCCCCGGGGGCATTTGTATTTAGAATACCAGGGTACGTCCCGCGGTTCAAAGTCAACACTCGCAATGCAACATTGAGCAGGTTCTACGGAGTTTTTACATATAAGCAACCTGGGAATAGCGTTGGACCCGTAGCAGCAAGACTAATAAGGGTAGAGTTTCGGGCTGCCGCCCTCGCAGACCAGCCAGTGAACAAGGCGGTACACACTTGCCCTAAAACACAAAGGGGGTATACTCCATGGGCCTGCCATCGGCGGAATTAAGTGACTTAGACTGTCCAAACCGAAAAGGGAGGCCTGGTCCTATGTCCAGAGTGGAGGTTTCTCTGGAATCTTGCCTGACAAGGTTCTCACTTGCCCGTTGGTCCTTGGTAAGCAAATGAAAGGTATCTTCTTGGATGTGTTAAGATACGAGACACGGGCTAACCAGTTTGCAGAAGAGGGTATGGCAGCACAGCTACCTGTGGATAGCCCCCCGAACCGTAGCACAAAGCAAGGTGAAACAGGTGCACCCTTAAAGTGGTTTCGAAACGATGAGGACGAGGATGAAACTGTACTACAGATGGTTAGTCTGCATCACTGAACATGAAAACTTATGGCCGAAAAACGGGGCCTACCCTCGGGCACTGTGCACGATACTTTTCAAATCGAGAAGTCACCTGAGATGCATAGAGGTCCGGGACTACCTGAGACTGCAGGCGGGCGCGAGTATCACCGAGTCAACACGGGCTGCCAGCGCATGGCGAGGGCCCCAGGGGATAGTAATCTGCTCAGAAGCATGCACTAAAGGATCTTTGTCCAAATTCAATAGCTATTTTATCGTACTGTAGAGTACTGGATGCACAATAGCACCAACGTTTAGCAGCGGTTTGTCGTGGGTCACGTAAATGTCAGACTTGCCCTCCCGTCAAAAGAAAGTTTTGTGTCACTTCAGTGAGCCCAGGAGACCTGGCGACTTGTGTATCGGTATGCTCTGAAAAACTGAAAGTGCGGAGTAATGTAACCACAGGTCAGTCGTCTGATATTCATTGGAGATCGGCTATTCTTTGAGAATGAGGACGTTGGATTCAACTGCACGCTTAAGAGTGAGAGTATAACGGTTCTCGGCAAATAAACTCATTGGTCCATTCGTTCCCTCTACAAATAGTTGAGTGTAACTAGCCTGATCACCAGGCTAAGCACGGTACCAACCACGGGTAAAATGGATCAGAGCTACCGTAAAACGGACATGAGGTACGCGGACAAAGGCCTTAGACATGTCTAAAGAGACTGCGTTCACTGCTTTATCATCATTCAAAGCCACCGTAGTAGGATTCCAAATATCCGCCATGCCGGCTGAGCAGAACCGGCTTTTCAACAATCCACACTTAGCTTTGGCGATGAGGTTGTTGCTGGACATGCGATCACTAACTCTTGCTGCTACCAATCTCGACACTGTTGGAGTGAGGTTTACTGGCTGTTATTTGGCCTGGACTAGCTAAAATTATTGTAGCAAACAGAAGGACTGGGAAGACCTCCGATGCATTAATTGGTTTTCGGGTTGAACAGCGTTGGGCATACAGGTGTGCCAAGGTCACATCCACCCTGAAGTGGTTCTAACTAGTTCGGTTACTCGCAGAGCAGGTGGGTTAATCTCACTTATTGTCCAAATTATATTAGTGCATGTAGCCCCTTTGTGCACTCCGATGCAGTGGTGTGCAACACAAAAGCTCATCGACAATAAACTGGACGGGCCTTGAAAATCCAATGAACATGTTGGAGTCAGGAGTTGGATTTCCTATCTGTGCTATGTAGACTACGGCGAAAAACAGGAGGGTCAATAGAGAAATCCGATGTGCACCGGCGAGTGGGACATTAAGGAGAAAGAAAGCTAAAATGAATCGGTTGGTCGGCAAGTATCAAGACGAGAAAAGGCTGTGAGTGCGTTTCATGGGGCTCACACAAAGCAACACCGGGAGGGTTGAGAGGCGTCATCACTGGTACAATTTACAGGTATAAGCGTGGGCTGAGTGCAAATCAGAAAATTTGCCGTCAGCTGGTTTAGAACAAGCTGCATTGCTGGGAAACCGGCATCGTTATGTTTTTGCTGTGTGATAATAGGCGTGCACTTGTGAGAGAGAAAACTGTGCATAAATAGTACCGGAATTGTAACTGCAATATATGATGTTTGTAGAGAATGTGAGCATAAGCACCAGACATGCCTACAAAGAGCAAAGAAGTTTGGGTGGAAACTGAAATGAGTGAGGCCATGGCTGTATGAAAAGAACCCCGTTGTTCAATGACCCAATAGGTCTGCAGCGTTAGAGCTAGTAGCACGTTGGGCGAACAAGGGATAAAGAGGACTTCTACCTTCGCAATATCGGGTCATTGCTTTTTTTGAAAGACCTCTTATTCATTGTATTTTCGTGTGCTAATACGTAATTCGTTGTGCATTGTGCTCACAAAGAACCACAACTAGAAGTACAACTACATGTGACCGCCCTTTGGGGTGGATAGTCGATACTTCATTTACTCACTGACAACACACACGAAGTTATCAAATTTTGAATGGATCAATCATTCCGTCTCAGCGCAAGTATTCTGAATGCTTACAACTCGGGCCAGTAGTTTAAGAGTCAAAAGTATGCAGTACTCTGAACAAGGGGTAAAGGAGATTGGGTAGGGGTAACTGTGCTTGCAATGATCAGGATGGTAGCCTTGACACTGACGTCGATGACGAAGGTGGTGGGACGGATGGTTCGAAAGATGATGATGACCTTAAAAATGATGAGGTTTCTACTACTTTCATTTTCTTGCTGACTGTTACTGCTGGCGCCTCCAATGGCCGTGGTATTAGTGACTAGATGTAGCTTGGCAGGTGAAGAAGAACTGGAGAATAATCTCAGACTCCCATTGTTCATGGCTATACATGAAAGGGTTGATTTATCCACCAAACAGCTCCCCGCCATATATAAATGTTTTCGCGCGCACACAAAAACACTGGGGGCGACAATTATAATGCTGCCGGTGGCCCACTTCCTTCACGGCCTGGCTTCCATTTTTGTGTTTATCATTTTACCGGCAGATGAATGGTCGGGCCCGTGTAGGAACTTCCCATAGTTCCTCCGCTTGATTATAATTTTCCGAGCACCGGTGATTTTTTTGCATCTCCTAAAGATGGTGTGTTTTCTCTGCTTCCGCTGACCCGGTTTACCTTCCTGTCAGGGTAAGGAAGAGAAAGTTAGACGCAGTACATCGGACGGAGAAGCACGACAGTCGTTGTGAGTACGTGTACGCGGTAGGACCAAAGCAACTAAAAGCCCAGTTACGCTTTATATCTCGCGAAGCGTTATTTAGTTGGGTCGGGTAATTAAAATTCGGCGTACTAGGAAAAGGAAGGCTCGCTGTTATGCTTTTGGATGAAAATGCTTGTAGGTGTAAAAGCCGGCGTGACGGAACAGCTTTGCGAGAGGGAAAGTAAAAAGAGAGTTACGAAGAATCCAATATCAAATGTGTGGGATAATTTGGGAACATAAAGTGATGCTACCTCTTCAAACGAATGTATCTTGGCTCTTTGAGAATGGCTGGGGGGAGATAAACATGACATTATTTTACATGAAAGGGCAATAACTGACCTGGGGTCTAATGTCATTCTGTTGCCATATTCACTGATAGCGGAGCCGGGGATGATCTTGCAAACTTTGGGGTATTGGTAGGACTAAATGTAGGTTTTTAGTAATTATTGGATAACTTACAAGCACACATTTATGAGCTATGGAAGCTGGCCTGTTGAAAGACCTGGGTGGTGTTTAGGCAAGCGTTTACAGCAGCCCTGAAAATTGATTGGTTCAGCATACAGCGAATGATATTGGAGAGTTTGTTCCTGAGCTTGGAATAAACAACAAAGAGGAAATGCGACCTTAGAGAGATTTAGCAGTTTCTGTAAAAAGAGTTAGGGACCTTTGACGGAGAGGGCAGGGAATAGCGTAAAAGAATATAGGTGGGTTGGTGAAGGGGTGCTTGTTCAACAAGCTATGCAAAGAAAGCCAGATTAGCTTTTGGGCGGCGTAGGCAGAGTGGCTCACTTTTGACAGCTGAACAAAACTCCCTACAATTTAGAGCTGCTGACCAAACCGACACTTGCCTGGAAAAACCAATCCGGTAATTTTAATGGAAATACTGTCGGACTTTGAGATGTTAGAGTATACCAAAGTGTCGTACATAACGAGAGGTCTAAGATATGTTCTGTAGATGCAGAAAATTCTGTTGGGCAGTTTCACTGCGCGGAAACCAGGCGTATGTTCTCCTAGTTTCAGCAAATTGAATAACCACATGCTGCAGAAGCAATAGAGAAGCTGAGCGACTTGGACCGAGATTGCAAGTCGTAGGTCTGCATGAAATAGAAGATTTATGTGTCAAATTTGAATCGTTGGTTAGTGTACGCCTGTGCATAAGTATTTTGCTGTTGTCGGTAGAGAATTTCATCATCCTGGGGGTAGAGTATCCGTCCGAAGCAGACAAATCAGCACAGGTACTTTTGACCGCGGTACTGACTTCACTGTACTTAAATGAATAAACCATTTTTACGTAACCAGCAAACAGACGGGGGACACTGTGAGATGTGGAATTTAGTGCTTCATCAATAGGCATGTAGAATAGCAAGGGAATTATTAAGCTGCCCCATATAACGTCATTAGTAACAAGACTTAAAATATAGGTAATACCGTAAATGGAGACCATCTGTGATCTCTGGTTAGTTGAGACGAGAGACAGGATAGAAAAAGATCGGTGACGCCAAAGGAGTTGCCTTTAGATAAAAGATGCGTGTGAGGGACATGGTCAAAGGCTCTGGGCATATCGAGGTAGATGACTGCCATAGCCATACTGCGATGCGCTAGGTTGGCTAAAAAGTAAAGAAAGCCAATGTGAAAAGTGGAGCATGAACGGGATTAAAGGAAGTCAAGCTATTTAAGGCTAAGTATGTTGGTGGCTGAGGCAGTGCACGATGAACTTTTGGACCGCCTTTTCCATCACCCTGGAGATAACGGGGAGGTGGTTCACCAGAGGGCATTTAGACAAATCATGCTAAAATTTTTTCTTATGGCGGGGAATTATTTGAATACTTACCTTAAGTAGAGTCCCAAATTCAAAAATCAATTGATTCGTAATTTCTGCGATGCTGAATTACAAGCCTAATCAATAAAATAATACCCACCGGTGCACTGCAATATGCACGTTTCTCATGCTGATATCGGAGCAGTCACTGTGAAAATGGTGCGCTGAATGCAAAAAGCAGACTTTCGTGCAAACAAAAGCACACAATATAAGGCACTAAATTCATTTGTATAGCAGTGATCTGATAACTTATGACGCAAAAGAATTTTCCCTAAAAAATGTTTTCCTTCATCTGTAGCTGCTTCCGGGAAACTTCTGGCAATCCGCAACAAACGATTAGCGCCAGAAAATCTTGTACAATCCTGTCGAGCCTTTTGTCTAGCCTAGATTATTCCCTGGTAAAAGCCTGTTTAAGAAAATCCTCGAGTTTTCCAAGGGAAAGCCCGCATGCGTCCCTATGTTCTGTCTGGTTTCTGTTTTTATTTTCATCTCTGTCCCACCATTTTACAAAATTGTTCTCATCCTGATCATGATTTTGGCAAAAAGAGAGCTATCCACGCTGCTGTTGCGATGGTTATAGGGCTGCATGCACACCAACCTTACTGAACGCCGTGGCTACAAAATATGAGGGATATAGAGCAGCTGCAGCTTCATCCTCCTTTGAGCACTAGTAGCCCATGGTCGTTGAATGCACTCCTTACGTCTGACTTCCACAGACAGCTCCTAGGATAATAGGAAGCTTTATAGAAATGGACACAGGAAAGCTTTGCAACAGGGCAGAAACCAAGTGCTGGTGATGAGAGTCCCTGCTCTTCCTTCAAGATGAACTTATGCTGCCGAAGGAACGACAAAAAAGAGGCGGCGGGGTAGGATAGAAAGCGGGATTACGCAGGGCTGTAAAACTTCGGGACCGTAGTTGCTACCTGCAAAATGCCCACGAAAATAGTCATCGGTTTGCTTGGTGTGCCAAGCACTGAAATAAAGTCAAAAGGGTAATGTATAGGCCAAGAAGACCTACCAGGCAGGGTACGTCGGGTGGGCCAACAATCAGCTCAAGAAATGCTATGCTAACCTCTAATCGGAGGAATCGCTTAGAGGGGATTCGGACCACTAAAAATGGATGGATATTTTTTTGGTGGGTGAAATGAAGATAAAGTTAATACTATGGCAGCGCACTTGAGTTAGCGGCGGGCATGTTGTATTTGTCCTTTCTGGGGTAGTTGATCTAAGCCTTGGGTCAGCGTGTTTTCACGGTGTGTTGAGACGTGCAAGGATGGGGCCAGAAATTGGATGGTCGACTCTTGGCGAGGTACGTGTGCAACCGCACGTAACTGGAACGGCGAAAGGGAGAGATGGCAGTCTGGAGGTATTCCAGCTGAGGTTCATGGTGCGTGAAAATTAAAGAACGAGAAGTGATGAATGTTATATAGAATGAAGTATCAGGTTATGCCGAACTTCTCGCTTGGAATGTTTTAATTGTCAAATTCATGCATAGGCAAGGGTATAGATTGGGATATTAAATATTAGTGTGGGATTAAGCGAGAATGTGATGTGAGTATATAACTTTTTATATACCTTGATACATGCGCACTAAACGAGATGGAAAGTCAGGTGAGAAATTGCACTGGATTGTTTCATCGACGAAGTTTTTCTGCCTACACCTACAGTAGGCTCTTTCTATTGGAGTGTAAGGATCGTGCATGATTAGCAAATTATGTACGGTTATTGCCTTCTCAATTTCATTTTCAAAGGTGGCGGAGGCAGGAGAGGTCATTCCTAAATGTAGGGGTACTATATTCCACAAGGAAGAATATTTGAGGATGAATAAGGTTTTTCTAAGGGCCGTCCTCGACATGGGACTGACACCAAGAACTCAGCTCGACGCAAGCCATAGGGAAAGTTATTTCTTACGTGGGGTGCGGAGATGCACACGCTATTACCAATAATCCTGTAAAAAAGGAGAGGTTGATGTGAACTCGATGCAGCCATAAGGGATCGAGATTTAGTTTCTTGCGGCGTTCCATGTAGTTTAGCGAGGAAGAGTAGCCCAGAAGTCGTTTTTTAAATGTTCGTTGAACATTCTCAATCTCGACTCCGTCACTCTGCTGCATGTTGGAACGCACGATGGAACAGTAGTCCAGGATAGGTCTTACGTGCATTTAACAACTTGCTTTCCTAGTTTCGAAAACGTTCTGTGCACTAATCCAAGTAATCTCCTAGCTTTTGTAACTTGTATCAGGGTGTGTTCTGAGAAATTGAACGCGCTGGAGTGATGCAAACCCGAGTCTCAAACAGTGTGGGGGAAAGGAATGACTTCTCGTTTTATCTCAAAAATTCCTGCGGGAAGGTGGCTCTTGTATGCGAGTATGCTGCTTTTGTGAGCCGAGAATTTCATTGATCAAGCCGCGCACCATGAATCAAGCGATAATAGATCATTTTTTACATTACCTTTGATGGCGTTGAGGTCGCGAGGGGGGAAACGTGTATAAAATTTTTATGTCGTCTGCAAACAGGAAAGGAATACCACGCCTTAGGATGTGAAAAATATCGTTGATGTGCAGCAGAAACAGTGATGGACCTATCGCACTTCCTTGAAGAACCCCACTAGTAATCGGACGAGGTTTGGATAGGGTTCCATTTACATTCACTACTTGCATTTTAGAGGCCAAATAAGAGGAGAACCAAGTCAGTTTATACCGTAGCCCATGACTTTCATGAGAAGCATGCGATGGAATACGCAATCAAAAGCCTTTGCAATATCTAAAAAAACACGATCACCGACTTTCTGTCATTAGCAGCCTTCGTCACTATGTTTAAGAAATCAGTCATGCACGGAGAACATGATTTACTTTGAAGGAAACCATGTTGACCGGCTTTAATGAGGTCGTAATCTAATGAGTAAGTCGTTTACTTACTTTATGTTATTCTTTCCATAATGCGAGAGAAAATTGGGGTGTGATTGATGGGTCTGTAACTTGATGGCTCCTGCCCTGAACCCTTATTGTGAATTGGGACAGTGGCAGAAGTTTTCTATTGATGAGGGAAGGTGCCACAGTTTAAGGAAAGATTAAATAGATTGGACAAAAGTTTAGGGATGTCTGCACCCCAAATTGGAAGAGGGCTGGGGGAAGGTCGTCCGGTCCGACGCGGAAAGACAGTCTCACCTTTGACAGTAGTGGTTCAGTATCACGTGCGTGAAAAGAGAATCTTGGAGGGGAAGCAGCGAAGACTGGCGGAATGTCCGACAAAATAGTGTTGTCATCAGTTTTCATAGAGGCGGGGGAATAATCACTGAATACCTCTGAAATCATTAGATGGTCATTTGTGCACGTGCCCCTGAATATGACTGACGTGGTGTACGTACTAGGTAGGGAGTTGCCAGTGCTGCAGCCTTGTTGGCAGAGTGTAACGCTTGAAGTTTCCTCTTTTGAAGAGAATCAAAATGTATCTTGATCTACCTAGACAGACGGTTCGTGTGCAATATCAGAGCAAATTCTTTTGTTCTTTTGAATCCTGTCTGGATTAAAGAATAATTTTTTGAGACGGTCCAGGGTGCTCAACCTTTTGGGGATCGTACCACACTGTTATGGAATGATTAGATCAAGGCAAACACTTGGAGTTGCGTAAAATTGTTTGGTGGTCAGTTGGGGATCCGCCGATGGAAAGAAACTGTCCAGTTTTGGCTACGAATTATGGAGGGAAGATGGCTCCATGAGGCTCTGTGGTATGGTTCAGTGAAAGCTGAGGAGGAGATAACGGGCATCGAAACTGATAACTTGCAAACAAATTGGGAAGGGTCATCTCTTCAGCTTAACGTTTCCTTTCATCACGTAACGCTCCCGACGTTCGGGGTCTCCGGCCATACATCGATATCCATCGTTGAGCTCCGTCCATATTGTGCGTCAGCAACGAGCACATTTGGTGCACTTAAACACGAAATGACTCGTAATCCGCTGCTCGCAAAAAGTCCCAGGAAAATTTTGTCTTTAAAAATTAGCTTTCTATTTTTCGCATTCCACTGGCATACTTGTACTTTCCCCATTGCTTTGCAGCATCTCATTTCAGTTTCCAGTGAGCCTCTGCAATAACTCAGTATTGCTCCCACCGCCTTATCCCTTTCGATTTTTACCATTTATATTCCCTGTGCATCATCCTTGTAAAAATTTGATCTTGCCTTGCCCATGCCTCTCGCAAATGGAGAAATATACAGTATTATTATCATTATTATTAAGTGCATGACGCCCCTCCAAAAATTATACCTCTCCTGGAACAAGGATCAGCAGCCCTCGCACAGTTTTGCAAGCCAAAGTAACTCTCCCACGACACACCGGTCTGGAAGCTCGTTTGTTCTTTGGGATCACTTGTGTCTTGTGGAAACAGAACTAGACAGTGCATGGCTATCTGTGTTTGGTTTGGACAGTGTGTGAATTGTGGGGTTACGAAGATGGTCGAGAGGAAAGGAATTTAAGAGGATTTCAACCTTCTTTTTGGCGAGGCATCTTCAGGTCCAAGGAGCTCTCGGTGCAAGAACCTGGAGGATCAGACATCTCACCATGCAGTCCTGCAATCTAACTTGAACTGGAACGTAGTGGACAGGCGCACCCTGGGTCACTGAGACTGAACCCGACACCCGTGACCGCCTTATGCCAGAAGGGGCAAAATAAGGAGGCTGGGATCGCTGGGGTGAGGGTGGAGATCTCGACTATCGTGAGAAAAGACGAACAAGGGCCTCAGGAGTAAGTCCCAAGCATGCGACACCCCCGTCCGTTCAGCGGTCTTAAGGACGGAGGGCGGGAGTAATAAAGATGGCCTACACAAAGGCTGCAAGTGTGGGTATTAAGTGGCTTGAGCTACAATTCAGGACCCTTGAGGTGAATGTGGTGGCGCTCACTGAGACCTGGTTGCGGCCGGGGGAGGGTGATATTATTTTAATGGCGCGGATTTATCCATTTTTTAGGATGGATAGGGCGGATGGGAGAATAGGAGGCGGCCCCTAATACTATTGGCTGAAAAGCACAACGTGCAGGAGGGCCACAAGCTGCATACCCCAAACCCTTAAGCTCTGGAACTCATCATCGAAACTGGTGGCTTGAAGATCCCAGTTGTGTGTGTAGAGGGCTCACGAGGTCGGTGCAGGTGAAGAATGTGAAACTGTTTCTCTTTCTCAGGTTGCAGGGTCTGCGGGCAAGCTTCTCATACTGGGAGACTTTGAAGCCCCTGAGGAACTTTTAGGCATCAACTCCAGAAGTTCGTGCACGAGAGTTGGATGGTTCCACACGTTACCCAAGCGACTAGATGGAGATTCGGGCAAGTACCACCAACCCCTGACGTGGTGCCTACGAAAAGATCGAATGATATAGGGAGACTTGAGTCAGAAGTTCCAATAGGTAGGAGTGACCACCAGGAACGGATAAAAGTACGCTTCTGGACCCGGGCCTCCAAACTCGGTGGGAAGTAGAGAGGGGTAGCAACCTCGCGGATAGTCAGTGGGAGGCAATTAGGAGCAACCCGTTAGCAGTGACAGACTTGGTTGAACCCCTATCCAGAATCAGAGAAAGGGGCTACCACCATGGTGGAAGAGTAGGATCACGAGAGCCAGAAAGCGGAATTGCAGGGCTTCCATGAGGTATAAGGACACACAGGGCTACCAAGATTACCTCACGTATATGTCTGAGAGGAAGGAAATATTCCGCATTCAAAGACTGACGAACCGCCTATGAGTAGCGGATAGCCGGGGACGCTAAAAGAAATCCCAAAGCCTATTACAACTACGTGCAGTCTAAGGCAGCTTTGCGAAAGGCGGTAGGTGGATTAAAAAACCACCTGGTAATTAGGTCGTCCGACAGTAAGGAGAAAGTCGACCCTCTGTTGAAGATACTCCAAGCAGTATACAAGCGGGATCAAGGGACAGGGACGAATAATCGCTCTCGTCTCCCCTTTGGTGGATAAGCTGGGCGGAGCGATCACGGAGGAAAAAGAGCGGGACAGCCTAACAAATACGGATGCCTCGAGAGCAGCGGCGCCTGATGGGATCCACCCAGCGATAGTAAAGCCGCTGGCGGAGGACTTGATGAAACCTTGCACTCGGTTTTTAACTGCGTCGCTAGGGGAGGGGCGGCTCCTGGCGGACTGGATGACGTCGACCGACATACCGGTCTATAAAAGCGGGGACAGGGACAAGTGTATTGGCCTGTAGTGAGCCTGAAATCCATCATGCTGAAAACTCTTGAAAGGGCCCTTCGCGACAGGATAGTCAATCACCTGGGGGCTAACAAGTTTATGACGATAGAGTAGTACGCGTTGTTGCACAAACGCTCCTGTCTGAACATTGTGAGAAGCTTCTTGGACGAAGTAACAGGCAGAACTGACAGGGATCAATGGGTAAAAGTCTGCTATCTGGACTTTCGGAAGGCCTTTGATTCCGTGAACCACACGTTTCTTGGCCAGAAAGTGAAGGCTTTCGGAGTTGATGCTGAGGTGGATGGCCCAGTGTCTGAAGGGCAGATCTTTCAAGGTGAGAGTTGAGGGATGTCTATCGTACAGAAGGTTGCTATACAGCAGGGTGCCCTAGGGGCCTGTCTTAAAGCTACTGCTCCTCCTTATGTATTTCAACGACATAGCTAGTGGATTGGAAAATCTTTGTCTCATGTTTGCCGAAGTAATCAACCTGTTAGGGACAGCAAACAGTGAGGCTAGCCAGAGGGACTTGGATAAATTTTACTAGTGGTCAGTGAGCTGGGATCTTCCGTTGAACTCAAACAAATGTCAACGGCTCATGGAAGAAGAAGCAAATTTCCCTTGCCACTAGGCATCAGGTTGCGATGGAGCAGACTCAGCAAGCAAGAAACCCCGGAATAGTCGTGAGCGCAGACTTCAAAGCTGGTCTGCAATGCCAGAAGGCAGCCAAGTAGGCATGGTGTGCCCTAGGCCAACTTAAGAGGACCGTAGGATCTAAGAAGCCTAACGTTCATCTGCCACTGTTCAAGGCGTTTGTCCAACCACACTTGGAATATAGTTTCCAGGCATGGAAATCACATTTGCCAACATATGGCGAAATGCTAGAACAGGTTCAGCGTGCCTTTGCACAGTGGTTTGGGCATTTGAGGCACATGGGATATCAGCAGAAGCTGAGGGCGCTTGGCTTGCACTCCCTGGAAAGACCGAGGAAAAGCGGTGACATAATATAGGCCCTGAAGATGATTAGGGGTCTGGCCGAGATACGGGGTCATCTAGGACCCCCAGTTCAGATAAGGGGAACGTCACCCTTAGAGATAACGGGAAGACGATTGTGCGGGAACACGAAGCGACCGGGTTGAGAAGCAAATCGTTTGCTACACGAGTGTTGAATGGCTGGAATAAGTTACCAGAGAGGGTGGTCGGAGTGGGGTCAATGCCTGAATTTAAACGAAGACCAGAAAATGAATGTGTTTGGGAAGGACGGTGTGTGAATGGTGGGGTTAAAAAGGTGGTCGAGAAGAAGGCATCAAATTAATTGTTTCCCCCCTTGTAAAGACTAAAGAGGGTTTTCCGGCCTCTTGTTGTCGAAGCACCCTCAGATCCAAGAAGCTCCTGGTGCAAGAACCTGGATGGTCAGGCATTTTGCTGTATAGTCCTGTAATATAACTGGAACTGGAACTGGAATTAGAAGGCTGCCTTGATTTATACGGTTGACTGCGGTACACCGCGGCGTGCCTGCTAGTGCTACTCAGGCCAGGTGAAAAGAGAACCTTGAGTGCACAGTAAAATTTACCCACCAAAAGACTGTAACCTCGCAATCGCTGTATAACAATTTTGGTTTTGCTGATCATTTCGCTTGTAGCGGATTGCCGGAGGATTTGGGGGCCGTAGGGGTTCGTTATATTAATATCCTGGAGTAGGTACAGAGGGAATTCACGATTTGGTTTCCAACACCAAAAAACAACAATATCAAGATCGCCTAAAGAATTTGAGACTGTTCACGCTAGGGAGTAGAGAAGGGGAAGTTAAAAATCATATTAACAAACAGTAACACCCTCCGCCCACAGTGATAGTTGCAGTCGGTGCGGTCACTCATTGAAACTAAAGAAGGTTCTGCAAGGTTCCAGGGAGCGGACGCAGTCATTTGGAGCGCAGGCAGTAAATGACAGCAAGTTGCCAGAAGTCATCGTGGTCTCGTCGGTCGTTGTTTTCAGACAACGATTGATCATGTCAAGCGGTTGAGTCTTATTACAGGGTTGGTCGGAAGGTCTTAATCTTTTTAGTCCGCGGTCGTTATCCTCAAGCTTTCAATGAGAAGGTTGGGGCTGCTCTACTCCACTAAATCCTAGTCGACATTAGACTACGCGCAGTGAGAATTGGAGGTTCATTCCGACTAATTGGTCCATTTAAATAGCCTTCGCTTTGATAGGCGCAACTTGTTTGTTGTCTCAGCATCCGCGCCGACATGTTGTCGCACAGTTGCAGTCAAAGATGACTTCTAAAAAAATTTGCACGACCTCTTACACAGCAAAACGGTGCAACGGTGATTTTGGAAAGGGATATGAATGCCAGAATGTGCTGGCTGTCCTCGAATAAGGAATCCCCTTTAGTATCGATTTCTGAAAACGGGGAACGGATATTGAATTTTTGCTCAGAACATCAATTGTTCCTCGCGTGTAAGAGCTTCAGACGTTCCAATGGCCGGTGCGCCACCTGGCGCCCGCCCTCATGCCAGTGGTGGGCCCAAATCGGTCACACCACTATTAGCTACAAGTGTTTGGGCTGTCTGCAAGATTGCCGGTCGTACTGGAACACTCCCTTCGACTCCGACCGCGCATTTGTTTGCACTAAGCTGTCCATTTGCTTCGGTGGACGCTCAGGATGCACGGGACAGTGCCGGTTAGAGTGTAACAAGCTATCTGGCCCTAGTCACCCGTCAACCATTCGAAGCACACTGACTGAAAAGCCCGGACTGTCCCCACCTTGAAATATCAATGAGCAATGGTCGCTTATCAAGAATGCCTTACTTTCTGCTGGCTTGGTGAGCTGTGGCCCGACTTGTCGCGCTGTGACACTGGATTTCTGCTGAGTCTTTGTGCCTTTTTGACGCACGCCAGGCTATCCCTATTTGTACCGAGTATAATGAAGCACGGCTGGTGACGAGACGTGAACTCTACAAGCTCGCACAGGGGTCGCGAGATCTGGAGGTCTGAACGAGGTTCGGATGTGAAACAAGCTGTTGCCATGGGAAATTCCCATAAGCTGCTTCACGCCATCTGAGCTACCTATAAGAAGGCATTAGATGTGGGCGAAACGATCTGTGCTGACAGTTGGTCTACACAACCTGCAGCGACGTCTTGTACGCTGGGCGGAGCACTTTCAAGAATAATTTATCCGGCCCTCAGTGTCAACCCCTGCGGTAGGTATTTCGGCAAGCGCCCATAGGCGGAGATCCTAAAGAAAGTCCGAGCCTCGGGACGTCATGAAGCGCCGGGCTCCGATGGACTTCCCCCAGCTCTTTTAGAAATGGAGGGACGGACTTAGTCAGAGAATTTCGAGTGTTGTACTCAAAATGTGATACCCCGAGGAAGTCCCACGTTCATGGGGAGTCGATCGTTGTCCCCATCTTCCAAAAGGGCCTGCGCATTGACAGCATTAACCACATGCATTATCCTAATCCCGATAGCGTCAACGCTGCTTTCGTTCATCACTCTTCGTAAGTTATACAACACGCGTGAAGGGTAAACTCGTGTTAAACAGGTCGGGTTTCGCGCTGGTCGGGGTACGTTGATCACATCTTTACCATCCGGCAGGTTTCAGAGTACCGTCTTAAGTTCCAACGGCCAGTGATCAGTGTTCTTGGATAATCGCACAGCGTTTGACTCTGTTGATAGGCATGAAGTAATGGGGCTGTTTACTGTGGAATGGAGTACCTGAGACGTGTGTTGGTCGTCGAAGAGTTTTGCTGTCATACTTCAGGTTGGGTTAGGGCTTATGACCAGCTTTCGCCTCCCTTCGTTGTCTCTAGTGGGGTTGGGCAGGATTGCCCTATATCCCTATTTATTCTCAACTTTGTCATAGAGGCTGTTCTACAGAACGCTTCATATAGTCTGTTAGACGGTGGAGTTGAGCTCCCAGGGAACAGAGCTTCTGAATTAGTATGCTGATATCGTCCTGCTGAGTGATAATGAACAGGCAATTCAACGCGCGTTGGACCGCTTGGCGATTGGGGTATCTAGGTACGGCTTGTGCTTCGCACATTGAGAATGCAGGGTACTTGTTCAAGACTGGCAAGACCTGTGCCTATACTCACGCTTAGTGGTGATCACGTAGCTTCAATAACCTCGGGAGTCCGATCACACCTGGCAGAGGTGTTGGGGAGGAGTTCAAATCACGAAATGCGAAAGCCAGAGCACCTTTCGCGAACCTACGACACTTGTGGCGATGTCACGGTGTGTACTGTTTTTCTTTATGGTTGCTAGGCCTGGCCTATCCGTGTAAAGGATGTCGGGCGACTTTCTGCTTTCGACCACCGATGTCTCTAAAGTATTGCTCATGTCTGTTGGGAACATTGGGTGAGTATTGACAAAGTATGTCGTCGTGTGTTGGATGCAGACAGTCCTCCTCCGACTGAGATAATCTTTGTGTCGTCTTCGGTGGCTTGGACACGCATTGCGTATGCCTGCCCATCGTTTACCATTTCGTGCTCGCTTTGGACGTGCTGGGCAAGGCTAGAAGGGACGTTGTCGTCAGGCTATGACTTGGCGTAGAGGTATGGATAAGTTAGCTTCGGGTTTATCCTCGGTTGATGCTTCCCGTCTTCTTGGTTGGGGCCCAAGAGATGAGGATTGCTTTTGGATAGAGATGCTGGGAGAAATAGCTCAGAACCGAAGTCCGTGGGGTGAATACTCTGTGGCCGGTATGTAGAATTCATTCCCCTTAAAAATAATCCGAAAACGATCGAAAATTCACAATCTTTACTAGTTTTTCTCCCTGCTTGTCCCCCTTCTGCAGCTTCATCTGCATGTTGTTGCGTTGGCACCACGGTTGTTTCCGAGCCGATGTGTAATATATATATTTATATATATATATATATAATATTCAAGCTGTAAGTCTTCTCGAACTTTTTCGACGCTCCAGCCATGTTGCTGCATTGGTGGTCTTTTTTCCCCTTCGTTGCGACCCCCATCTATTCTATCCCTTTTTTTGGTCTTCCTGACCTTTTCTTAAGCCTCTGAATTTTCCGTTCTGTTCATAGTTCCAGGTACGTCCTGTAAAGTAGTCCCAGGCATTGTGGGTACTAACGACTGAACATTCCATGCCTGCCGCTAATTGCAAGCATCAAAAGAACAACCTATTCTTCCAATTGCCACAGCACTGGGGTGTCCACGGAGCTCACCAATGGGAGGGCCTAGGCATTCTGGCAATCCTCACTGCCGTCCTGGATAGAAACGGGAACTGAATTAGTAACAATTCCGCTTGGGAGTTAGCCCTCCGGGCTTCAAGAAAGCCTTCGAAAGAAATACGAAAACAGGGCCAGTTGAAACTCGGAGAAAAAGAGAAAGAAAAACAAACAGAGAAACGGAGAAGAGGAAAAAGTAGAATCAGGAAGTGGTAAATGACTGAACGTATGCCTCTTACATTGGTCAACGGACTCACGGTTTGGGGAATGGTAAAGAATATCGATAGTGGGCTGGTTGACCCAGTAAGATGTTGGGTTGTGTTCACAGAAAGTTTCAAGAATCTGCGGCCGATCGTCTCGAACTCCAAGTACCAATTTGCTGTTTGGCTGTGTTCTGTTAGGTCTGTTAGCTTCACATCTCTCGCCCCGGACAGGCGCTCGTCCACTAGAATTAAATTACATATAAGGATACTGCTTCATCTTCGAAGTGGAAAACCATGACCACTGAACGCTCGCGGAAGCTGGTTGATAACGTTGGCGGAAGGTCCGTTCCAACAATGGAGCATCCTTGTTGGGGAGAGGAGCGCACGGTTGAGGTAATAGAGTGAGTCAAAGGTGTGGTAATCATCATCGTTCAGCGTTAAACAGCAAGGCAAGCCTCACTGACCGCTGCCGTTCCCCAGAGTTACACGTTTATATAAAAAGAGTGAATATCCAACAGGAACAGGGAGTGGACCTACACAGGCGGGAAAAGGTTCCACGTAATGCACGATAAGCTATTCCTAAAGCCTTCCAGACTATACATTCCGCACAAGGTTCTTAATTGAGTTCGTCGTTGTATGGAAATTTGCAAGAACGTTTTCTTTGCCAGCGAACCCATTGCTTGGGGGCGGTAGTTGCGGCAGGGTCGGCATCCAACCATTCAGATTACAAGGACATTTTATGTCAGCTTTGGGTTACGTGTTGCATATGGCGAACACTCGTCTACCATACCGTGTCTTATTTTGCGTTCCTCCCACAGAGTTGAAGAAGCCACGTGGAACTCAGCAGATGACGTGGGAATGTGGAACGAGAAAATGCATAGCGAACTTAGGTAGAGTAGGTAGGTGTCCCACATTTCCGTGGTTGAATTTCGAAAGACCCCTCACCCAGTTGGCTGTAGACACTGAAGCGAACCGTGAACAGTGGTCATCGTGTTGTCACTTTTTGACAAATCAAAATGATTGAAAAAGTACGTTTGTACAATAAGGCTGTGTTCCGTGTGTTGACCACTGCAGCATTCTTATATTTCCCCGCATGTGTAGATCCACTCCCTGTTCCCCTTGGATATTCACGTTTTCTATAAGTCTGGAGAAAAGGCTTGTCTTGCTGTTTAACGCTGGATGATGATGATAATTTAGCCGGGAAGACATCACTAAGCACAGAAAAATGATAAGAAACTAATTTACCACCGGTCTTCATCGTCGTCCTCCTTGATGCTCATTGATCTGCCGTTTCCTACTGCAGATTGTCTCATTGTTTTGGACATGTCTATCGAAAAACTCGCCCGTGCGTCCCTTGTCGATGCGCCGCCTGATTTTTACACATTTACACTCGATATCTCATCTCGGAGCGCGTGCCTCTATCAAACTTATCTCCGACCGTTGTTTGTCCATATATTCACGTTTGGGCAAAATCTTACATTCCGTGTCAACGAAGCGAAAGCTACTGACACGTCAAATCGTCTCCCTCCCAAATACCTACTGATACCAGGCATCTAGTCCTCCTGGGTTACTTGCCACCTGCAGATGACTACCGTTTTTTCTTACGCGTTTACCGTTTTACCCGTCGGTCTCGTTGGTGACACATCCAATAAAACGGTTTTCAAGCCTTTTCACATTAGATTTCTACGTTTGATGTTCTTTTCCAGTCACTACCGAGAGAAGCGCACAATTCCAAACTAAATTGTTCTCTGATTTTTCCACCCTGCTCGGATTTAGACATATTTGCACACTTGCATACCACCCTTTATCTAATGGACTAGTTGAGAGAGATCATAGGCAATTGAAAGCCTCTCTGACCTCCAACTACCATGCAACTAAATGGACGGACGTTCTTCGGCTCATCATGTTATGTATCCGTACCACTGTAGAGAAAGAATTTGATTTTTGCCCAGCGGATGGGGTATTTGACACACTCCTGAAGCAGCCTGGTGAGTTCTTCTGTGACAGTCCCGATGTTATTCACCCGTCCATATTTGTTGATCATTTGAAGTCATGCGTAAAAACACTTGGGGTCCTCTCGACCCGTCCAATTTTTCCTCCGACTTAAATTTCAAAAATCTAACTGCATCTACTTATGTTTTGTTCGCGGCGATTCTTCGAAACTCCCGTTTCATCTCGCAAATCCAGGGCCATTTCGCTTTGTTTCCCGGCATGAAAAATGTTTTGTCATGGGTAGAGGTCTGACGAAGTAGTCTCCTGGTCCTCCCGGTCGGCGGTTGATCTGGGCCGGCAACTCAGTCGGAAAAACGGGTGGAAGAATAATTGAGGCAAGTAGATGGGCTTCCACTTACCTATGCCCCGCTGCATTGCGGTCAGGTTCTTGTCCGAACCAAAGGCTTTGGTTGAGAACCTTAATCGTTCTTCTGCTTAGCGGCTGGACTCCCTAGCAGTACCCGTCCATTATTCCCCATGAGTCACACGCCTACAAATAATTCCATACTGCATCGGTCGTCGCGCAGGATAATCAGGACCGCGCTGCCCATTGCATCGGGCGCAGGTGGGGTGAGTATTGATAAGCATGCTACTGCTCAGAGTTCTCTCTTTGGTGAGTAATATTGAGGTTTAGGAATCTGGGTATTTGGGTGCCACTTTGAGAAATAGCTTGTTTTCAGCGTAATGAAACTTAGTAAGACTACGCTGTTGGGTCACGTGTTGCGTATGACGAACACCCTCGTCTACCATACCGCGCCCCTAATTTTGTGTT